>CM008281.1:29525795-29536104 GCA_002319775.1 Fagopyrum tataricum | reverse complement strand
TCGGCCAAGGTCCGGTCTCGGCCCGAAAGACTACGGCTCTTACATCTCTCCCCCCTAAAAAACAAGTTTTCGTCCCGAAACTTGCATAAACCTCGAAAGCACATAACCTCAAAACCGGGATACACTCTCTATCATAGAGGTATCATAACACATACCTGGCCTCAAACCATACGCTATAACCTCAACACGGGCGTGGAGAAACATCATCTCCCGCAAAAAGATCACAATCCTATCCGGGGGCATAGAGAGAAGCGTCTCTAGCCAAACCAACATCGGGGCATGGAGAAGATATCTCCATCCAATCCTACATATCTCGAGATAGCATGGAGGTAAGAACCATCTCCAGCTATACCTATCGGTCTTACTAGCACAAAGGATCTGTAACAGATCATACACACATCACAGCTAGCACGAAATAAACACAGTATGGCATATAAGCACATAAACACATAAGCATATAACACTCACCGAGGTAATACTAAGATCTACCCGGCGATCCCACTGGTACCTCTATCCCAGCATAGAACTCTGGATAGTTCCTCTGGATACTATCCTCAGTCTCCCAAGTAGCCTCCTCAGGTCCACGTCTCGACCACTGTATCCTCAACATAGGAATGTCCTTCGAACGCAGGCGTCTCATACCTCGCTCTAGACTGCAATAGGATGCTCAGCAAACGTGTGGTCCGGCTCAACCACCAAATCATCATAACTCACAATGTGTCTCGGGTCTGGTATATACTCCCTCAGCTGAGACACGTGGAACACAGGGTGAAACACCCTCTAATCTCGGAGGCAAAGCCAATCTGTAGGCTGCGCTCCCAAACCCGATCCAGAATCTCGAATGGTCCGACATATCGGGGGGCTCAACTTCCCCTTAATGCCGAATCTCCTCACACCTCGTGTCGGGGACACTCTCAGCCACACATGGCCTCCAACTCGGAACTCTAGAGGTATGCGCCTCCTGTCTGCATACGACTTCTGACGGCTCTGAGCCTCGTCAACAGTCGTTCTCTAATCAGGGGCTACTCGGCCATATCATCCTGAATCTGATCAGGGGCTATACGCTGACACTGCTCTGCTCATCCAGCATAACGGAGTCCGACATCTCTGTCCATACAGTGCCTCATATGGGCCATCCCAATAGATGCATGCCAGCTGTTGTTGTATGAGAACTCAACTAGTGGGAGGTGATCCGTCCACACTTGTCCCCAATCCAACACACAAGCTCGCAGCATATCCTCAGCGTCTGAATGGTCCTCTCTGACTGACCATCGGTCTGAGAATGAAACGCCGTCGTGAAATGTAAACTCGTCCCCAGGGCAGTCTGAATCTGCTGCCAAAACCTCGAGGTAAATCGCCCATCTCTGTCAGAGACGATCGTCCTCGGCACCCAAGTCTCACTATCTGCCTAGTGTACTCCTCAGCCAGTCTGCTCACCGGCCACGTCTCCCTGATCGGAACAAAACGTGCCGTCTTCGTCAATCTGTCCACAATGACCCAGATAGCATCATAACCCCGACTCAATCTCAATCCGGTCACAAAATCCATGGTGACGTCTTCCCACTTCCTCTGTGGAACAGGAAGTGGATGAAGCTCGCCCCCAGGTCTGAAATGCTCGATCTTGACCTGCTGGCAGGTCGCACACTGTGCCACAAATCTGGCCACATCGGCTTCAGCCCACCCCACCAGTATATACGTCTCAAATCCTGATACATCTTACTCGTACCTGGATGTACCGAGTAAGGTGTACAATGAGCTTCCTGTAGAATCCTCTGACGTAAATCTGCGTCAGCAGGTACACAGACGCGACCTCGGCGTCTCAACACTCCATCTGCCCCCAGAAGGAACTGTGGTGCCTCATCTCGAGACATCCTCTCCCGTATCCTCAGCAGGAGATTGGATGTCCAATTCTAACCATCTCAGGTCTCTCTGCAGCTGAGACTGTACTGTCAATCTCGCGATCGCCTGCTCTCGAGGCTTCTTCTGGCTTAGGGCGTCGGCGACAACGTTCGCTTCCCCTGATGATAAAGAATCTCCAAGTCAAAATCCTTAATCAGCTCGAGCCACCTACGCTGGCAGTTATTCAACTCCCGCTGCGTGAAAATATACTTCAAACTCTGATGGTCGGTGAAGATCTGGCATGTAGCACCATACAGGTAATGTCTCCAGATCTTCAGTGCATGAACTACCGCGGCCAACTCCAGATCACGAGTCGGGTAGTTCTCCTCATACGTTTTCAGCTTTCGAGACGCATAAGCAATCACTCTGCCCCCCTGCATCAACACACATCCCAAGCCAAGCTTGGATGCATCACTGTAAACCAGGAAGTCAGTTGTACCCTCTGGCTATGCCAAAACAGGAGCAGACGTCAAACATCTCTTCAACTCCTCAAAACTCCGCATACACTGATCAGACCATACAAATCTGGTAGTCTTCCTCAGCAAACTCGTCAGTTGACGGGCAATCACGGAAAATCCCTCCACAAAGCGTTTGTAATAACCGGCTAGGCCAAGGAAGCTACGTACCTCCTTGACGTTCGTCGGTGTCATCCATGCCGCTACCGCCTCAATCTTCGCCGGATCAACCTTGATCCCCTCGGCGGAAACAATATGACCCAGGAATGCTACCTCTGGCATCCAAAACTCGCACTTAGAGAACTTCGCATTAAGTTCTCTATCCCGCAAAACCTGTAGTACCTTCCTCAAATGTCCTGCATGCTCCTCTCTGCTGCGAGAGTACACCAGGATGTCATCTATAATGACCACCACAAATTGATCTAGGAAGTCTATGAAGATGCTGTTCATCAACTCCATGAAAACTGTCGGGGCATTCGTGAGCCCGAATGGCATCACTACAAACTCGTAGTGTCCATAACGGGTCCGAAATGCCGTCCTGTGCACATACTGCTCTCTCACCCTCAGCTGGTGATATCCTGAGCGCATGTCTATCCTGGAGAACACTGAAGCTCCCTGTAACTGATCCAACAAATCATCAATGCGCGGCAACGGATACTTGTTCTTGATGGTCACCTTATTCAGCTCTCGGTAATCTATGCATAGCCTCAACGATCCGTCCTTCTTCCGTACGAAGAGGACCGGTGCCCCCCATGGGGATACGCTAGGGCGAATGAAGCCCTTCTCAGTCAACTCCTCGAGTTGCTTCTTCAACTCTAACATCTCGACAGGCGCCATCCGGTATGGGGCCTTCGAGATCGGGCTCGTACCCGGCTCTAAATCAATCCCAAAGTCCACACTCCTCTGAGGTGGAAAACTAGACGGCTCAGCAAACACATCCACAAACTCATCAACCACTGGGATATCCTCTAAGGCTGGACTCTCCCCCTCCTTCATGGCGTAACACCAGAAGGCCTCACAACCCTGGACAATCAACCTAGCTGCCTGTATAGCACTGATAACCATGCCTACCTTCCCGAGGTTCCAACCTCGGAAAACCGCTAACTGACCAGACTCGGTAGAGAGGGTGACAGTCCTCCTACGCACATCTAAAGCCGCAGAATGTCTATCCATCTAATCCATACCAAGGATGACTTCCTCATGCTCCAGCGGCATGACAAAGAAGTCAACTAAAAGCACACGGGTCCCTACAGAAATGGGACAGTCATGGATCTCACGGGTACCTCTGACCCTACTCCCATTGGGTAGCCCTATAATAAAGGGCATCCCCTCTACAGTGTCTAGACCCAGACGCTCAACACAAGCAACAAATATGAATGAGTGCGTAAAACCCGTGTCAAACAAACCACGAACAGGTAAGCCATAAATCAGAATGCTACCTGTAGCAGTAGGTGCAGCCGGCTCCTCTACACTCCTCAGCTCAAAAACTCGGCCCTGAGGGCCACGGGTGTCACTGGTGTTCCCACCACGACCTCTACCTTTGCTCGGCCTTGGAGCAGATCCCTGAGCCGTCTAACGATCTGGGACCTTCTGTTGTCCCTGTGTCTGCTGCTGCTGAGGTGGTCTCTGTCCACCCCCAGCTCCACCAGCAGGTGAAGAACCCTGCTGTGAAGATGCTCCGCCCTGACGGCAGAACACTGCTCTGTGACCTCGCCCACCACACGTGAAGCAAGTCACCGGCTGTCTCGGGCACTCTAGCCTAATATGTCCCTGCTCTCCACAGTTATAGCACTGTCGAGCTCTAACAGTAGCCTGTGTAGGCGAAGGCTGACTCTGGCGACTCTGACCTCGCCCTGACCCAGCAGCTCCAGCCGTACCACTAGTTTGCCCGGTACGCTGCCTCTTCTCAGACCCCCCGGTCTGAGAAGCTCTCCTCTGACTGACCCGCTCATGCTCATAGTCAGCGGCTCGATCCTGGTAATCCAACAGGGACTCACAATGAAATCCCGCCATATAAGCCCGGGTGGCATCCCTCAGCCGTCGGGAAAACAGATACACATGCTGATCAGCAGGAGGTGCAGCTGGTCCTAATAGTGCCAACTCCTCCTGAAACCTCCGGATGGCCTCAGAAACTGGCACATCCTCGAACCTGGCCTCCACAAAATCCCTCGGTCTCTCCTTCCTCAGCGAGGCATGACATAAACGCTCTCCGATCATAGACCTCATCTGCTCATAGCTGGTGACCTGACCTCGTACGGATCTCCACCAGTGCTGCGCTAACTCCCTGAACAAGCTCTGCACTAACTCGACCTGTCTATCAGCTGGACACCTAATAGACTCCAGAGCCGAGTCTACGTGTCCTATCCACAACTCTACCTCCAACCCCACCTTCCCAGAGAAAGGGGGTACTCCCATATGATGGAAAGCCTTCAACCAACTGTTTGGTCGAGGCCCTCTATACTCCTCCTGTACTCGAACGACCTCTGCAACAGGTGCCGGTGCAGCTGGCACCTATGTAACGGAAGGTTTGTCCCTCCATGGAGACACGGTCCGAGTCTGCTGACTGGACTCACTGTGGACCCTGTCCCCCAGCTGTGCCTTCCCCCATCTCAGGTGCGGCACTCTCAGCAACCTCTGCCTGAACGTCCTCTACTGCACGCAGCTCAGCAGCAGGGATCCTACCCAGTCCTCTACCTAACGGAGATCTGCCTCTACCCCGTCCTACTGTAGGTAAGGCTCTAGTCTGAACCATCTGCAGAGGACATAAACCTAACTCAGATGGCAATATATATGCCGTATGTATAGGTATGTAACACATCATCACAGCATATAATATCTATCTATACATATATATACCTATACTGTCGAGATCTTTAGAGGGGCGATGGCTCACGTACGCGATATCCCAAAACGTTTTGTACTCATTTCAAAACTAAAACCTTTTGAAAAGTCAGACCCCTTTCGGGTTCTGCTTATTTATCTATTCGAACTTTATTGCAGATTACTAGTGCCATTGTTGTCAACCTGGGCTCTAATACCACCTTTGTAACACCTCGAATCCGCGGAACTCGGAGTGCTACCGGGCTAGGATCTCACAATGGATCCTGACCCTAGCCTGACAACAATTTCACCGATCTTACAACAAGGCACCAACAGATTAAAACCAAAACATAAAACTGATATATAAACATGTCAAAAGGTTTATACAACTGCTGAGTACAACAAAACATATCATATATATATACATATCCAAAATACCCATCCACGAGTATAACCCAAGTGTACGGAGCCCTCAGCAGATCGCCCCGTCTGGATCACTCTGCCCGTAGAGAACCTCCAGACTCCCAGCGGGATGAATGGACAAGTTGTCACGGCCATACAATGGGCAGTCAATACACCATAGGTCGGTAATACAATATATCATACGGGCTATAAAGCATAACATCCACCACTCAGGCACACATCCAATATATGGAGGGCAGCTAAGTAAGTCCTATGGACTTACCTCAACCTCGGGAGTCACAGACTCAGAATACTAGGCTCCGCTCTGGAGATCAACTCAACCTAAACAAGGCATAACGCATACATCATATACATATCCATACAAGGGGTCACACATAGACCCAAGAGAACCATACGGATCATATTCCAACTCGTAATCCTCAAGGCCGTAACCGGCATACTAGTTCCATACTCAACTCATTCTAATCTCAACTCTCACCTAGTAGGATACTAACACTCATACTAGGAAGGAAAAGGATCTACCTAGCCTTAGGTAGATCCGGGACAAAACGCACCTGCGGGTCACAAGGGACGCAGGGGCGAAAGCAGGTGGCCACGGGTGCGGTGGAGTGTGGCCGCAGGGGCGGTGACACGGAACGTGGGCGGCCGCTGGCACGCTACTGGCGCAACGCAGGCGCTGTGGCACTGTAGCCGCGGGGGCGGTGGCTCTTGGCCGCGGGGGCGGCAACAGTGCAGAAGGCAACTTCGCGGCTTCTCTTCGGTTCTTCACGTGATCAAATCACGTCTATACTCTCATCCAAAGCCAAGACCATACACAAGTATACACATACAACATCAGAACATGCCTAGGCAATCATCTAATCCTAAGCTATGAAGGAAAGCAAGAAAGAAAGAAGAGACGAGAAGAACCCTTACCACACTTGTGGTCTAAGGCTGTAGGAGAGCTCAACATACACCAAGGCTGGCTTCCAAGCCCAGCATAGCCTCAACCAACACTCACACAAGGTAACACACACACAACACTCTCACAAAACTCTTCCACAACTCAAGAACAAGATCCAAGGAAGCAAGGAAAACAAGGAACGTGGAGAGAAGCTCGAGAAGAAGATGAAGAACCCTTGATCAGCCAAAGGTAAGAAGGAGCAAAGTAAAGAGTAAAGCACGGGTCAACAAGGTCAAAGAAGATGGCTGCAGCCGCCGGAACCCGCAGGGGCGGTCCAATCAGCCGCAGGGGCGGCGCTACTCACCGCGGGGGCGGCAAGACCAACCTCGGCCAAAGCTAATTTCGGCCAAGGTCCGGTCTCGGCCCGAAAGACTACGGCTCTTATATGAATGGTCCTCTCTGACTGACCATCTGTCTGAGGATGGAACATGGTCGTGAAGTGCAAACTCGTCCCCAAGGCAGTCTGAATCTGCTGCTAGAATCTCGAGGTAAATCGTCCATCTCTATCTGAGACGATCGTCCTCGGTACACCATGGAGTCTCACTATCTGCCTAGTGTACTCCTTGGCTAATCTGTTCACCGGCCACGTCTCCGTAATAGGAATGAAACGTGCCGTCTTCGTCAATCTGTCCACTATAACCCAGATAGCATCAAAACTCCGGCTCAACCTTAGCCCGGTCACAAAGTCCATGGTGACATCCTCCCACTTCCTCCGTGGAACATGAAGTGGATGGAGCTCACCTCCAGGTCTGCTATGCTCTATCTTTACCTACTGGCAGGTCGCACACTGTGCCACAAATCTGGCCACATGGGGCTTCAGCCCTCCCCACCAGTATAAACGTCTTACTCGTACCTGGATGTACAGAGTAAGGTGTACAGTGAGCCTCCTGTAAAATCCTCTATCTCAGCTCTCTATCAGCAGCTAGACAGATGCAACCGCGGCGCCTCAATACTCCATCTGCTCCTAGCAGGAACTGTGGTGCCTCATCTCTAGACATCCTATCTCGTATCCTCCTCAGTGTCGGGCAGGTCTCTTGCTTTTGTTGGATCTCACCCAACAAATCAAGAAGAACCTCTAAAGTACACAGCTGGGCATCCCCATCAGGAAACTAGATGTCCAACTCTA
This sequence comes from Fagopyrum tataricum, assembly GCA_002319775.1. Lineage (NCBI taxonomy): Eukaryota > Viridiplantae > Streptophyta > Magnoliopsida > Caryophyllales > Polygonaceae > Fagopyrum > Fagopyrum tataricum. Next base: position 29,528,438 of record CM008281.1, on the reverse strand, counting down.
ACCAGATCAGATCCCTCTGTAACAAATGTTGAACTGTCAACCTCGCAAACTCCTGCTCTCGAGGCGTCTTCCTACTCAGGGCATCGACGACAACGTTCGCCTTCCCTGGATGATACAAAATCTCTAAATCAAAGTCCTTGATCAGCTCGAGCCACCTACGGTGGCGGTTATTCAATTCCCGCTGCGTGAAAATGTACTTCAAACTCTTATGGTCTGTGAAGATCTAACAGGTAGCACCATACAAGTAATGTCTCCAGATCTTCAGTGCATGAACTACCGCTGCTAACTCTAGATCATGAGTCGGGTAGTTCTCCTCATACTTCTTCAACTGTCGAGACGCATATGCAATAACTCTGCCTCTCTGCATCAAAACATATCCCAAGCCTGGCTTGGATGCATCACTGTATACCACAAAATCCTCAGTACCCTCTAGCTGTGCCAAAACAGGAGCATAAGTCAAACGTCTCTTCAGCTCCTCAAAACTCTGCATACACTGATCAAACCACACAAATCTGGTAGTCTTCCTCAGAAAACTCGTCGGTGGACGGACAATCACTGAGAAACCCTCCACGAAGCGTCTATAATAACCGGCTAGGCCAAGGAAGCTACGTACTTCCTTGACGTTCGTCGGTGTAGTCCATGCTGCTACTGCCTTAATCTTGGCCGGATCCACCTTAATTCCTTCAGCTGATACCACATGACCCAGGAATGCTACCTCTGGCATCAAAAACTCACACTTAGAGAACTTAACATAATGTTCTCTATCCCGCAAAACCTGCAATACAGCCCTCAGATGTCCTGCATGCTCCTCTCTACTGCGAGAGTACACCAAAATATCATCAATGAAAACCACCACAAACTGATCCAAGAAGTCCATGAAGATGCTGTTCATCAACTCTATAAAGACTACTAGGGCATTCGTAAGCCGAAATGGCATCACTACAAACTCGTAGTGTCCATATCTGGTCCGGAATGCTGTCCTGTGCACATCTTGCTCTCTCACCCTCAGCTGGTGATATCCTGAGCGCAAGTCAATCCTGGAGAATATTGTCGCTCCCTGAAGCTGATGGTCACCTTGTTCAGTTCTCTGTAATCTATACACAGTCTAAACGATTCGTCCTTCTTCCGTACGAAGAGGACAGGTGCTCCCAATGGAGATATGCTAGGGCGAATGACGCCCTTCTCAACCAACTCCTCGAGTTGCTTCTTCAGCTCCAATATCTCGACAGGCGCCATCCGATATGGGGCCTTCGAGATCGGTCTCGTACCAGGCTCTAAATCATTACCGAAGTCCACACTCCTCTGAGGCGGCAAACTGGACGGCTCAGTAAACACATCAGTAAACTCACAGACCATTGGGATATCCTCTAATGCTGGACTCTCCCCCTCCTTCATGGCATAACACCAGAAGGCCTCACAACCCTGTGCAATCAGTCTCGCTGCCCGTATCGCACTGATAACCATGCCTGATTTTCCAAGGTCCCAACCTCGGAAAACCTCTATCTGGCGTAACTGGGTAGAGAGGGTAACAATCCTCCTACCTACATCTAAGACTGCAGAATGTCTATCCATCCAATCCATACCCAAAATGACTTCTTCATGCACTAATGGCATGACAAAGAAGTCCACAAGTAATACACCGGTCCCTACCGAAATGGGACAGTCACGAATCTCACGGGTACCTCTGACCCTACTACCATCAGGTAACCCTATACTAAAGGGTATCCCCACAATCGTATCTAAACTCAAACACTCTACACAAGCATCAGATATAAAAGAGTGCGTAGCACCCATATAAAACAAGACTCTAACAGGTAAACCCAAGAATCAAAATGGTACCTGTAGCAGTCGGTGCAGCTGGCTCCTCTACACTCCTAAGCTCAAAGACTCGGCCCTGTGGTCCTCTAGTATCAGTGGTGCTCCCACCACGACCTCTGCCTCTACCCGGCCCAGGAGCAGATCCCTGAGTCGTAGGGCAATCTGGGACTCTCTGTTGTCCCTGCATCTGCTGCTGAGGTGGCCTCTGCCCACCTCCCGCTATACTGGCAGGAGAAGAACCCTGCTGTGACGAAGCTCCACCCCGTCTACAGAAAACATGTCGGTGACCAAGTCTACCACATATGTAGCAAGTCACTGTCTGCCTCGTACACTCTGACCGCATATGTCCATAACCACCACAGTTCTAACATTGTACTCCCTTATCTGTAACCGGTGCAGATGAGGGATGACTCTAGCGACTCTGGCCTCGCCCTGCACTAGCAGTCCCACCAGCACCACTGGTCTGCCCAATACGCTGTCTCTTCTCAGACCCTCCGGCCTGAGAAGCCCTCCTCTGACTAGCCCGAACTCGCTCATAGTCGGCGGCTCTATCCCGGTAGTCCATCAAGGACTCACAATGAAATCCCGCCATATAGGCCCAAGTGGCATCCCTCAGACGTCGGGAGAATAAGTATACATGTTGATCTGAAGAAGGTGCAGTTGGACCCAGCAATGCCAACTCCTCCTGGAACCTCTTGATTGCCTCTGAGACTGGGTCATCCTCGAATCCAGCCTCAACAAAATCTCGCAGTTTCTCCCTCCTCAGTGAGGCATGGCAGAAATGCTCTCGGATCAAAGTCCTCATCTGCTCATAACTAGTAACCT
>CM008281.1:29470753-29494049 GCA_002319775.1 Fagopyrum tataricum | reverse complement strand
TTGTTTCTTGATGGATACTTGGGTTATTTCAAATACCCATACTATTGTTTCTTGGATGGATACTTGGGTTATTTTCAAATAGCCATCGCCCCAGAGAACCAAGAGAAGACTACCTTCACTTGTCCTTTTGGCACTTTTGCATACCGCAGAATGCCATTTGGACTTTGTAATGCTCCCGGCACCTTCCAACGGTGCATGATAAGTATCTTTTCCGAGTACATTGAAAACTTTATTGAGGTTTTGATGGACGATTTTACCGTCCATGGAGATAGTTTTGATACATGTTTAGGACATTTAAAACTTGTTCTTCAAAAATGCGTGGAAACCAATCTAGTTCTCAATTCTGAAAAGTGTCACTTCATGGTAGAGCAAGGTATTGTGCTAGGTCATGTTATTTCATCAAAAGGGATAGAAGTTGATAAGGCTAAAATTGACGTATTCAAAGTTTACCTTATCCTACTAATGTGCTGAAATTCGTTCTTTCTTAGGTCATGCAGATTCTACCGGCGCTTCATCAAGGATTTCTCCAAGATTTCAACACCGTTGTATGAGCTCCTGAAGAAAGACGTAACGTTCATAGTTGATGAGAATTGCAAGAAGGCATTTGACACTTTGAAGGCTTGCCTCACAAGTGCCCTTATCATCCGATCTCCCAATTGGAGAAGTCTTTGAGATCATGTGCAACGCCAGCGATTATTCCGTAGGAGCCGTCTTAGGGCAAAAGGACGGAAAGAGCATCACATGTAATCCACTACGCATCGATGACGTTGAATGGAGCTCAAAGGAACTACTCCACCACCGAAAAGAAGATGTTAGCGGTGGTATTTTCCTTGGAGAAATTCAGGCAATACCTTCTTGGTGTAAAGGTAATCGTTTTTACTGACCATGCAGCACTTCGTTACCTCATGACCAAGAAGGAAGCCAAGCCAAGGTTGATCCGTTGGGTTCTACTTCTAAGTGAGTTCAACTTAGAAATCAGGGACAAGAAGGGAGCGGAGAACCTTGTGGCTGATCACCTGAGTCGGTTGGTACAAGAGGAAGAAGATCCAGCAGAAGGAAAGGCTATCCTAGGGAGTTTCCCATACGACACCTTTTACACAACTCTCTGTTGTATAACCGCCCCTGCGGCCACTGGGGACCCCCTGCCAAACCCCCCCCTGCGGCTTGCTTCGGCCACCCCTGCGGATAACACTGCAAAGGTTTTGTGTAAGTTGCATTCGTTTAAACCTTGGTTTGCTGACATCGTTAACTTTCTTGTCAGAGGTGAGTACCCTTCGACTTCACCAAAGCACAGAGAGAGAAGGTGAAAGCCGAGGCTAGGCATTATGTTTGGGATGATCCATACCTTTGGAAACATTGTAGTGACCAGGTAATACGCCGTTGCATCCCGGATAATGAGGTACAATCTGTTCTCTCTTTCTGTCATTCGGAAGCATGTGGGGGACATTTTGGTGCTAATAAAACTGCTAGAAAAGTCTTGGATGCGGGGTTCTTTTGGCCACACATTTTTCGAGATGCTTTTGCGTTTTGTAAAGTGTGTGATAGGTGTCAAAGAATAGGTAATATCTCTAGGAGAAATGAAATGCCTCAATCATCGCTTATTTTTTGTGAAATTTTTGATGTTTGGGGAATAGATTTTGGGCCCTTTTTCTAACTGCTTTGGGAATATCTATATTTTACTTGCGGTGGACTATGTTTCCAAGTGGGTGGAAGCAAAGGCCACCAAAACTGATGATTCTAAAGTTGTTGCAGCTTTTCTTAAGGATAACATCTTTGCGAGGTTCGGCATCCCTAAGGCTTTGATAAGCGATAGGGGAACGCACTTTTGCAATAAGACGATCACCGGCCTCCTCAAGAAGTATCACGTACATCAACAAGTTTCCACGGGGTACCACCCACAAATCAATGGGCAAGCGGAAGTGTCAAATCGAGAGATCAAGACGATCCTCGAAAAGACGGTTACCCCCGGAAGGAAGGATTGGAGCTTAAGGCTCAACGATGCTTTGTGGGCGTACCGCACAACGTACAAGACCCCCATTGGGATGTCACCATTCAGGCTTGTGTTTGGAAAGGTGTGCCACCTACCGGTGGAGCTAGAACACAAGGCTTGGTGGGTGGTGAAAAAAGTGCAACATGAACATGAGAGAAGTTGGTGAATTTCGGAAACTCCAATTGCAAGAGCTTGAAGAACTGAGGCTCGATGCATATGACCATGCCACAACATACAAGGAAAAATCAAGGCATGGCATGACCGGAATATCCTCCGAAAGGACTTCCAAGTGGATAACAAAGTCCTTTTATTTCAATCACGTTTGAAACCTTTTGCAGGAAGCTCCGCTCAAGATGGACAGGTCCTTATCAATAGCCGAAGTCCATCCACATGGTGTTGTGGATCTTTACGATCCACAAACACACAAAGTCAATGGACAAAGGCTCAAGCTATACCATGAGGGAGTGAAGAATGATCCGATCAATGAGATAGTCTTGGAGGAAGCCCAAGCAGAGAAGTGAAGGCCTTACGTCGAGCCAACGACGTAAACAAAGGCGCTGCTCGGGAGGCAACCCGATAAAATAAGAAGAGGAGGTTCTGTCAAGAAAACAGCCCTTGCGGACCTGTGTCACCGCCCCGCGGTGACACAGCCCGCCCCGGCGCTGGCCAGCGCAAGCAGAATGTTGTCACCGCCCCCGCGGTGACAGACCCCCACACCCGCGGCTTTTCCCTTGATGAACGTTTCCAGCGCCGCACCCGGTGTTGGGCTTGCGTCTCCCCCCTTCCTTGTCATCGCCCCGGTGAAAAACCCCTCCCCTGCGGGTTTACCCAGAAAAGAAAAAAAAAAGGTATCAACGTCTATTACTACCCCACCCACCTCTCTCTTCCTCCTCACATATCTCTCTCTCGACTACACTCTCACACCCTAGCCCCAAAAACCCCAGCGCCGTCAAACAACCTCCCTCAAGCCTGCCACCACGCCCCTGCGCCACCCTACCCGACGCCTCTGCGCCACACCTCCGCTGCCTCTTTCCTCCCTCCACTGGTTGTTGCACCCTCCCCTAACCCTCTATCTCACCAAACCCTAACCCTAATCTGTCACCACCACTCACCACCCTCCTAATCCACCATCGGCATCACCAACGGACGCCGAAAAAGCGCCACAGGAGCGGCCACCAACGATCTGTCACAAGATCGCCTTCTAGTCTTCGCTCGCCCCTGTGCCTCCCTTGTCGCCACACCTACGCCTCAATGCCCCTGCGGGTCCTCAACCGCACCTGCGCTGGGAAATCACAACAGAAGGTCGTCTTCTTCCTTTCTTTGTGAATTCTAATTTTTCTGCTTGAACCTGCTGCTAGAATGGATTCGACAAGGAAATACAAGATGAATGAGAGGGAGAGGGCAAGGTATGAGATTGTGAAGACCGAGAGATCTTTGCAACTCGGTTCTTGCATGTTCCGACCTTGGAAAAGTTGGGCATGTTGGAAAGCATGCAGTCCTTCCTCGACAATGCTGGGCTCGGGACTTCCTTAATAAGAGTGCCCCAACGTATCCGAGCTGACCAGACAGTTCGTGGATACGTTTAAAATGGAGAAGGAGGATCACATCTGTGTCGGCCTCACTTTCAAATTCAACAAGAGGAAGTACACGGTGAACTTCTCTCAGTTGTAGGAGGCTTTTGGGGTTTCTAAGAACCCTTCTGAAAAATGGTGGGAGTCAGCTCCTACACCAAACTTGGTGAAATTTTGGCGAGCTACTACCGCTCCGAGTTTCATGCGGGGGTGAGTACAACAACAAGCTCACTCACCCCTTCTTGAGGCTCCTCTCAAAGATCATCATTTGTGTCTTCTGTGGACACAAGGAGGAGAACAAGGTCGCTCTCAAGGACCTCCATTATTGTATGCTTGCATTCCGGCATGTGACAACGTGCCGGATTGGATCACCCTCTTCCTCACCGCTTTGAAGCGGATTAGGAAGAACGAGCCGCGTGATATTGTTGGAGGTGGGGTCATCTCTTTGATAGCGGAGCAGGTCATGACTTGACCGAGTTAGAGGATGGGTTGGCAATTCCGTTCTACAACGAAGGTCTTCTCCGGCGTTGCAAGCTCCTGAGGAGGGATGGTGAGAACCTCTTTTGGTTGTCTTTTGTAGATGGGAGTCACATCACCTACCTGCCCCGGCCGTTGCCTTTCGGAGATGAGCTCTCCGACCTTTACATTGCCGCCGACCCCTATGTGCCAAGACGATCATAGGTTGCCATTGTTGAGCGGCACGCGGCGAGCTCCAACAGAGTCCCACATGAGGGCCACATGCCCATTCCTGATGATGAGGAGATGCCCATCGCGGCGGAGGAGGATGACACCGCCCACGCCAACATGCTAGCTCAGATGGCGGCTGTGACCACTCAGCACCAGCAGTGGCAGACCAGCTACCAGACGTCGATGCTTGAGCAGCAGCAGGCTTCGCGGACGGGTTTTGAGGAGAGGTGACCGAGCAGTTTGACCGGCGTCAGGATGTTTGGCAGGTGGCTCAGCAGTAGAGGATGGAGGCTCAGCACCTGGCTTGGCAGGCCAGTTTTGAGACCTCCTTCGGAGCTAGGATGGATGCTCAGCAGGCCCGCCTTGACGACTTATACCAGCGTCAAGAGCACTTCTTCGGCCACTTCCCCCACCCACCGGAGCACGGTCCGGATGGTCCAGCCGGACCGTCCCACTAGTGAGCTACTCCTCTTTCCCTTCTCCACGTTGTTATCTTTGCTTTCATTTTCACACTTTGAGGGCAAAGCGTTCTTCAAGTATGGGGGAGGGAACTTATCATGCATAGTTATTTGAGTTTGTTTTGAGATTTCTAGTTATTTGATTTTGTTTTAAAAATTCTAGTTGTAATTCATGTTTAATTCATTCAAAAAAAAAAAGAGAAAAAGCCAAATAATTGAGAAAAAGGCAAGAAATCCTTGGACAAATCGAAACCCGAAAAGGCGGTTTAGGCAAAAAGAAGGTAGTCCGACCAACTCTAGGTTGGTGCAAAATTGGACTTGAGGGATGTGAGATTTTTGGTGAGATTATCATGAAAAGAAGAAGAGTGGAAAGATGAAAACCCGAAAGGGCTCCTTGGCAAAATGAGCGATACCGAGTGTAGGTTCTTCTTCCGGCGTTGGCGACATAAGAAGGGGAGTCATAAGGAGGATGTCCGGGTAGGTCACTATTGGAGAAATAAGGATGGTAGTTTCTCACATTTTCTCACCTTTTCTTTTTTCTCTCTTTTCTCACTTTCTTTGGTAACTTTTCTCTTTTGTTCCTCATCTTTTCTACTGCACCATACTTCCTGAGGCTTGTTGTGCTGAATTGTTTGATGTGTTGTTTACTCGGGACGAGTAAAGAGTCTAAGTATGGGGAGTTTGATAGGTGATGAAATCACTATCAATTTAGGTAGTTTTTAGAGTCCTTTTAATGTTTTTTGAGTCATATTGTGTTACTAGTACCTTGATCCAGATGAAGAAGTCCAAATGAAGCAAAAGAAGGTATGAGCAACACTTGGGAGTTGAAGTAAAGCAACGAAGATAAGTTTATGTTGCCACACCGCCCCCGCGGAGTAGTGTCACCGCCCCTGCGGTGACACTTCTAAAGACCCATGCCTAGTGCCGCAGTCAGCGCCTTCGTCTGCGCCCAGAAGAAGCTTGTCACCGCCCCTGCGGCCGCCTTTGGCCGCCTCTGCGGTGACTCAGCCTGAAGAAGCAAAGCCGGCGCCCCAAAGCCTCTGCCTGCGCCCTTGCCAGCGGACCTGTGAAGCAGAAGAAGCCTGTCACCGCCCCTGCGGTGACACTGAGCTGCGCCTGCGGATCATCATCAGAAACGACACGAAGTTGAAGAGTCAGACGTTCAAGAGCATTAAAAGACCCGCCCCTGCGGCCACGAAGAGGACATAACGTTTTGGCCTAAACCGCCCCTGCGCCACCCTTGGCCGCGTCTGCGATTTAGCGTCAGAGGACTTTATTCCGGCTGTTTACGCCACCTTTATGACCTTTATGGTGGCTGTTTACACAGCCTTTTACTCCCTTTTTAGTGGTGGTTGTTTACACAGCCTCTTTACTCCCTTTTTAATGCATTTTGTAGTATAAATAGAGCCCTTGGCTATTGCAAGAATCATCCACATTTTCCCCAAAAACCTCTATATTTCTAGTGTCATTTTGTAATGAGTTTCTAAGCTTCCCCCGCTACATTGGGTTGATTGAAGCTGCATTACTATTTGGTTGTAAGTTCTTTTAATATAAGTTTAAATTCAGTATCCTTTGTGTTATGTTTCCTTGATCTCTCACTTATGTTTGCATGTCTTTTATCACTTAGATTGATCACCTTAAGTGTACTAATGCATGCAAAGTGCTAGGATTAATCGATTCCGGTCCAATCCCTTAATCTAGTAGTAAACCCATAGGTAAAAGCTGGTTGTGATTATCTAAGAGAAAGGAACATAACTATAAAGAAAGATTTAACGGTTTGTTTATTCTTCTTTATATCTCTTTATCTTTACTAGAATGCTAACTTGTGCTTTGATCTTATAGGTTTATAGATTAATAAACTAGTTAAGTTGTGTTAATGTCGGTTGGCTTAACACATATCTATGATCAAGATGAGAACATCGGTGAATTGCTTCTCAAAAGAATCAACCAACTAGTATGTATGGTAAGATCCAACCTAGTGTAGCTCTTTAATCAATATTATTATCACCAACTTTGCTTACATCCTAATCACTTTTGTCTTGTTTTGCTAGAATCCCCCCCCCCCCCCCCCGGTTACCAAATCAGTATTTGAATCTAATCAAAACTTGACCAAACTCTCTTGGGTTCGACCCTTACTTACACTATACAAATCGGTTAAGTGTAATGTTAGGTATTCTACTTTGGCTAAAAGCTAAAAGACAACGACCATAGTTTTTAGCCTCGTCATATGACAACCTCGACTTAGCTAAACCCTTCTCCACTGGATAAATAAAAAAGGAACTTTTTGACACCGGGAGTGATAAATCACCAACTTTTGATGGAATGACAACTAGTTCCTACAAAAAGTACTCCCGCGGTCAGCAAAACTGTTAAAAAGCTTTTACAGATCCGGTAAAATCCTAAAACAACTGAACCACACATTCATTGCCCTCCTATGAAAAGTTGACAATCCGTCAACGACCTCCAACTACAGACCAATAAGCCTATGCCTCGACGGTTTATAAAATAATTGGCCAAAATTCTGGCTAAGAGATTAAGCTGTACTACCAAATATAATCCATCCTCTCCAAAAATGCTTTTACTAAAAATAGAGATATTCATTATAATGTCCTTATGCTCATGAAATCTTCCATGGGTTTAGAAACAAAAAAGTTAAAGAAGGTTTTATGGCAATAAAACTCGACATGAAAAAAGTGGGACGGACAAACTAGAATGGAACTTTCTTAGGGTTGTTCTACAAAAACTTAGATTTGATGCGAAATTCAGGAACTGGACAATGATCAACGAGTGATGTAACAGTTGTTTTCCTACTCTATATTAATAAAACGACTCACGGACATATGCTTTCTCACCAAAAAAGAGGTCTCCGTCAAGGAGACCCACTGTTACCGCTTCTCTTCCAATTTTGTGAGCGGAAGTTTTAGTTAGAATATACAAAACCTAAGTAGAGAAAATCCGAAGTCTAATTGGTTTCCCCATAACAAAAATGGATCAAATGTTTCTATTCTAGCATTCACGAATGTAATCATAATTTTTACGAAGACAACAACGGAAGCCAGTAGCAATAACCTTATTTGCATGTTTATAGGAATAAAATATATGAGTTATCTAAGCATTCACTAAATTAATTTTTCTTGATAATGAACTAATAATTCGGAACTCGAAATACAAAATTAGATAATTTTAGGAATAAAATATATGAGTTATCTAACAATGACCTTATTTGCATGTTTATAGCAACCATTTTCATGTTGATCCTTATATATAGTAGGTTGATTCATTCTCTTTTCATTCTTCACGTATGAAATTGAGAACGGATATCTCTCATGTCCACATATTTATACAGGTAAAATCATATAAGAACAAGATGTGCCGTAGAACAAAATAACGAATAATGATCAAAATCTATATATTTTTTCCATTATGTTAAAATAACGTTCGGTAACTCAAAATCTATATATTTTTTCCATTATATAGATCTTTATTTTTTTGCTATCGTAACGTTCAAAATTTTATTAATTGGTTTAAGATTTCGATCGTTATATTATATATCCAATTAACGATCAAGATCTATATATTTTGTCCATAACTTTAAAACAATGATCAAGATCTATATATTTTATCCATAACTTTAAAATCATGATCAATATCTATCCATTTTGTCCATAACTTTAAAAAAATAAAGACTAACGATCAAGATCTATATATTTTGATCGTTAGTTTGTATGCTTTAATTAATGACCAAAACAACAATCGTTAGTCATATATAACGATCAAGATCTATATATTTTGTCCATAATTTTTAAAATAACAATCAAGATATATATATTTTGTCCATTGCTTTAAACTAACGATCAAAATCTATATATTTTGTCCATAACTTTAAAATAACGATCAAGATCTATATATTTTGTCCATAACTTTAAATTAAAATAAAGACTAACGATCAAGATCTATATATTTTGATCGTTAGTTTATATGCTTTAATGAACAAAACAACAATCGGTAGCCATATATAACTATCAATATCTATATATATTGATCGTTACCCATTTATAACGATCAAAACAACAATCGTTAGCCATATATAACGATCAAAACAGCAGTATATAATGACCAAAATATGTTATATATGTTACGACCATCATCTAAAGTGTAACTATTTTTTTGTCATTTTTTAGGTTTATATAAACAGAAGGTGTATAATAATTGGATGTATCTAGTGAAATACACCCAGAAACTCTTATAGTGGGTATAGATTACTGAACATTCATCTAATTATCTTACTGTTATTACTTGTTAGAGGTTTTTAATTTACTTCCTACCGTAAGAAAGGTTATTATGGTGAAAATTGAGAAAGCTTTTAGGCAAATAAAATAAGTCAACTTGAATACCTTAATCATGCACAATGTTAATCAATCAATATTGATCAACTGATCGTTAATTGGACAAATATAAGACATGTTCAAATACATTGATTATTTGTTCAAAATATAAATAATTTGTTAAATATTTCTAATTAATATTAGTTGATTATTTTCCTAAAGACAACAAGTCAATCTACCAAAAGTTACAAGAATTGCAAAAAGCCACAAGTCGGCTGGCGAAACTCCCCTACATTATCTGGAGTTGTCTCGTCATCTTTATGATGATATGGCTTATAGTGAACCTTGCGGAACCTGAACTTAAAAACAAGCTTGTTCTCGGAACCAAGCTTTGGAAATGGACATTATTAGTCACGATGGTCTCGTGTGGATACAATCTAATCGCAATGGTCACCCGGTTCTTGGTCGGTATCCTATGCTTAAACGCCCGGTTCAAGAAAAAGAAGAACAGGGTTTACTTTGTTAAGGGTTTAATGCGAAGTGTGAACTGGGTTCTGCTATCCGGTTCGGTTCTTTTGACATGGGTTTTGTATTTTCGGACTAATCGTGGGATTAAAAAGATGGATGATACCGATACGTTGCTTCACGTGGGCACTTGGAGCTGCGTGATGTTCACTATAGCGGCTGTGTTGGGTGTGCTCAAGAGCGTGTTGTTGCTCAAGTGGGAGGCGGATGCGGTTTACGGGCGGTTTAGTGCAAGGATTATGAACGCCGGGTTTCAAGTTTATTTCCTTGGACATATATGTGGGTTTTATTTGGGTATCTTTCAACCCAAAGAAAAGAAAGATGATAAGGTGAATCATGCCAATGCCGAAAATACGGTATGTGTTACTTCATTCATTTTATCATTTTATCATTCACTCCATTAATATTATTGCTATTTTTCTTCCAGAGTTATCCCATATATACTTAATGCCTTGTTTGCTATCCAAAATCAGTACATGAAATATGAATATCAAATATATCTAGTGCTTTAATGTTAGAAAATATGAAAATGTACAACACTATTCCGTATGAACATATATATGTAATAGGGCTGTTTATTTTCGGAACCCAGATACCAATACCCATATAAATTTCGGACCATGATATATATATATCCTGTTTAATTTTGATCAATTATCCAAAATAAAATAAAATTCTTAAATTTTGGTCTAATATAATGTAAGATCACTTCACCTAACCGGTTTAACACAATACTTGAATATCCGGTTCAAGACCGAATCTGACTATATCCGGCTCACATCTCGTCCAAAATGTAGGCCTTAATCCTAGACCGGTGAACAACGAAGCTCCTGATAGTGAAGCTTGTTAACCTCATTATTATTTGGTTTAATCTCTTTATGGTGGTTGCAGACTGCAGCAGCAGAAGCTGCGGTTACCGGAAAAGACAATCCCGGAGTGATGATACCACCGCCGGAAAGTACAGCTGATCAGAAGAAGGAGAAGGAAAACAGGGAAGAGGAGATGAAGAAAGCAGAGGGAATTTTGTGCATCGACAAGAATGCAAATCTCTATGATATCAAGAAGATGACCAAATATTTCGTCGATCTTTCTAGGGTTTCTTCAAGAGACGACGATGGAAGCTTCGATGTTCTTGAGCGATGTCGGAAGATCAATCCAAATGATTATCCGAACATGTGAGGATCACATGATATCAATCAATTTTATACTTAGTTTATTTGAGTGTCAATTGACTATTCTTCTTAACAATTTTGAGATGCGCTTAGGAACATAACGGTTGAAGACCTGGCCAAGGGATTGGATTTGCCAGAGAAAGATGCACAAAACTTGTACTCAAAGTTGAAAGATGAGCATAACTCAGACCAAATCTCCTACAAAAGCTTCGAGAAGTTCATGGTATACTTGCCTGGTTTTTTTATTTCTATTAATTCGTCAATATTTTTATAATTAAAATAATATTGTGTATAGTAAAATGAGTATACGATACTAGAAATAGTAAACTTATAATTGAATGTTATAATCTATATCTAATTATAATGTACTTCAAAAACATTATAACTAAGTTCATTAAAACTATCCACACGATACACGAAACTTCAACTAATATATATATATATATATATATATATATATATATATATATATATATATATATATATATATATATATATATATATATATATACCTTTTTCCCCCTTTATTTTTATTAATTTTGGTTGGCTAGGTAAATGCTCAGAAGAACTGCGTTGCACTTGGGCACACACTCTTGGATGCTCAAGAGGTAGTGAAAGTGCTGAATAGTGTCATGACCGGTCTCTTGATCGTCATCATCTTCTTAGTTTGGCTCCTACTTACTGACATTGCAACGACAAAAATCCTTGTTCTTATCGCGTCTCCTCTTCTAGCGGTTACATTCGTGTTTGGTGATACTTGCAAGAAGATTTTTGAAGGCATAATATTTTCGTTCATCAACCACCCGTTTGATGTTGGTGATCGATGCATTATTGATAAGACCGAGGTATGTATATACTTCTAATTAACTCGAATTTTTAACACGACTTTGCACATATATAAACTTTGTGTATATGTTATATACAGCTAGAAGTGAAACGTATGAGCGTATTATCGACAACATTTATAGTAATCGGAACGGAAAAAGAAGCATTATACCCGAATTCGGTTTTAGCTTCAATACCGATCATTAATCTTAGAAGGGAGCCTGACCCAGGTGGTGATCATATAGAGTTGACATTGGACTCAAAATACACAAAGGCAATGCTAGATGAACTGCAAAACAACATAAACAAGTAAGAACCCTAAAAATATGCTCTCCATTTCTCTATGCATACGTAAACTCGTGAATTAAGATTTAATAGATGGATATATGTATCTTTATATTTAGTGTTTTCAAGGAAGATAGAGGCAAGAAATACGAAAAAACAAATACAATCGTGATAAAGGAGATCGGAGATAGTGTGAAAATGGAGATACAATACGATCATGTGATGAGCATTCATGAAACGACACACTCTCAGTGTCTTAAGAAGAAGAGGAAGCAAAAATCAGAATTGTTGCTGGAAATCAAGCAATTGATAGAAGAAATCAACGAGAAAACTGGAAGTACTGCAACAATCTCGCAATAACTCAGTTAATATGATAATCTCTCGATGAGGGACGAAAGATCGGTTTTTTATTTTATCGATAATATGTCTAGCTATGTTGCTTTTTATTTGTCATAATTTTATCTACAATTACGTGAATTGAAATGTTGTTTGAGATGTATTGTTTTCGTCTCTCTCGATTATACCGGCCGTCAAAAATAATAAGTTTTCTCATCTCAATTAAGTAAGGAGATTTGAGCTTAATACTTATAATTGGTGACTCTTCATGTCCTCCAATCGTCGATTTATTTTATGATGCAATCCACTAAGCTTATGTACTTGGACACAGTTACTTTTACGATTACTTTTACTATGTATTTTTGTAAGAAATGTTTTTTAACTGGGAAAAAGTAATTATTCTAAGCATTGGTTTATGTAATTCACTCAAAGTTGTCTCTATTTGTGGGCCAGGATAGGCCCATGTTCCCTATGGGTTTTTTTCTCTCTCTTCCGAACAAGTCCAAGCCCACGTTAATCATGTCTAGATTTGTGGAATTAGTTAGTCTGGTAATAGAAAGGATAGGAAGGATGACAATCACACCAACATTATATGGATGTCCGAAAATCCTAAAATACGGTAAAAATTCGTTAACATGCGGGTGGAACTCGGGTGACATGTGTAGTGGGTGATGAGGCGGGGCGGATGTGGCTGAGAACTCAGGACCCATCACCACCCACCACCCACACATATCACCCACACATCACCCGCACTCATCACCCATTTAGTTATAACTATTTTTATGTTTTAATGACATATAAAATCTTGTCGGCACTTCTAATTTTCATGTCCCGTGAACTTTAAAGGAATATTTCTTTTGTTACATACAAATATATTATTACCAAAGGAAGACGAGTCAAATAGAGTGCGGTCATAATCTTTTGTTATTTTTTCACTTTTGGTTCATTCTATGTTTTAGAGGTATGTAAGATGTTTCGGATTTTTTTTTTACCAACCATGTTAGTTATTAAGTCTTAATTCGGATTAAATTGTATATTTATTTTTAGCTTACACAATTTAAATTTGTTTAAAATTTTGGTTGGATACTAGGTTAAGAAAAAGGGTTAAAATTCACCCAAAAAAAGCTTGATCCACCCGTTCACCCGACATGAATGGATAAGGGTTACAAAAGCTACGGGTCGGATGACGGGACGTTGGGGGGTCGGGTGATGGAAGTGGTACACCCACCCATCACCCAACTCATTGTCATCCCTAGGTACTAATAAGGGAGATGATCGAGCATGAGCCGAGTTATTTGGATTCGGCTTGTAATTACTCATTTACTCGAGTACTCGACTTGAGCTTGTTTATCTCCTTACCGTATATGAACACGTTTTAAAGTTTTGATAGTATTTAGACTCGGCTCGTTCGGCAAGAACTAAAAACCTATTAAGGATAAGTTTCACTACCTATTTATTTTTTAGTTTTGGACCTCGTATTTTTTAATAAAAAAATACATTGAAAAAGCTTATGAATATGTTAAGAAACACACTCAAATTTCAGGTATAAATAAAAAGGATAGAAATGTAATAAAGAAGGGAAACCCTACCCCTTGCCTGATTGAGATGTAATCCTAGCTCATATCGGGTTACTCATTTGGCTGTGCAATACCCGACGAGGAATGGCTGGAGGGGTCATTAACTAAGTGTTCACGTGCATCTTAAATTGGTGCATGCATATTACATATATGGACGTAGGAATAAATTGAGGTATTGATTAAGTTAAGTAGACTTCTCCAAATCTCCGACAATATATGGGTCAGGGGAAAGTGAGATTATCTCATTTTGTATATTTTTGGATGGAGGATTATTTGGTCAGTTTAGATGACCTGAATTAAGCTAAAACATACCCATTTCGACTTTCGGTCATACTTTTCCAAAGTTTCGTTTTGATTTATGACACCAAACCCATTTCCGTCCTAATATTCTAGGTTTCTAACCAATGATGGATAATGTTGTACAATACTCAGTCAGTTCATGCAAATCGATGAGCTTCGATCCATACCAAACCGACCCAAATCGGTCGATTTTCAGTTTTATATTTATGTTTTGGTTCGCTTTATTTTGGACGGTCATCCGGCCCTATATATTTGGGAAAGGAGTAACTAGAAGGGCAACAATAATCTACAAAGAATTGAAAGAGACGGGTGTTAATGAATATGAAGGAAAAATATGTTGTTTTTAATATTGGAGACCCTCGTGAAGACAATGGTTTCATGTTGGTTTGTTGTTTAGGTTTGCATAAGAGACATATGTTCCCTGTCACTTTCTCGTGTGTTTTTCCTCCTTCAAATAAACTTTCAATCCATTGTTCCTTATTTCTTCCATTGCAGGGAACATTTATGGTCCCTACAGATACAATACTCGTTGTTCATCATCTAGTTGAATTCAACCCTATCCATATCCACTTTCCGATTTTCATCAAGTCTTTAAAATTGTATTGCATGAATTGTCGTAGTTAATATGCACCTAGATCGTGATTCATGAGAGTGTGGGTTCAATATGTTGATATACCTTGAATGTCACATACCTTGAAATCAATTAATTAAGGATCGGAGATGTTTATATTAAGTTGGTGCAGGTTCATATTGTTCTAGAAAAAAGTCTACGAAATAGGTCTTGACGACTAAGATGGCAACCGGTTAATTAAAAAGAACTTATATTTGTCGTGACAATATATAATACTATATTGAACCTAATTTTTGATAATATGACAATCAACTTTAATGTGTTTGGTGCGTTCATGAAAAATGGTTTAGAATCCTTTTTTAAGGAAGAGTTTGGTTGTCGAACCATAAACACGTATACAATTTACTCGACATATATTTCCGGTAACCAAAACGATGTTGAGGTGCAATAAGACAAGTATGTACAGTTGGCTCATGCACACGCAAAAAAGGGGAATATTTACAATGCAGTTCGATAGTCCTATAAATTTTTATATCCGACGGGTCCAATGATGTGGAGGTTTACGTAGAGCTGTCAAAAGTTGGCCCGACCCGTGAACCCGACCCGACGAACCCGAGCCCAAACTAGCCCCGACAATTTTGAAAAAGAAAATTCCCGGAACCGACCCGCTTGAACCCGATTTAACCCGAAGGAATTTATGAACCGAAGTAACCCGACCCGAATGACCCGACCTGAATCAACCCGATAACCTGAAGTAACCCGACCCGAATGAACCGATAGCCCGAAGTAACCCGTCCCGATAGCCCAAAGCAACCCGACCCGAAGTAACCTGACCCAAAGTAACCCGACCCGAATGACCCCCCAAAGTAACCCGACCTTAAATGACTCGATAACCCCGTAAATTTTAACGCATACAAATAGGGTATTTTAGATTACACTGATACGTTTGAGTTAAATTGATAATTATTTACATGATTTATTAAGAGAATAAATAGATAAATTTTTACATATAGAAATAGGGTAATTTCAAAAATAATATAATCATACACCGACTATTTTAATGCATACATCGGTTATACAAATTCACCCTAAATAACACATTTTAGAATATGGATCAAATAGATCAACCGCATTCTACGGATTATTATCCGATTCGGCAAAAGATGATAGATTTTATATTACATTTTATAGCAAACAAAATAGGAAAAGCATATATGGATCAAATGGATTAATTAGTCGGTCAGATTAGATATTTTGATCAAAAGGATTAGTCGGATATCCATATCTAGTTAAATTCATATGCAATCAAACAGATCAGGCTAAAACCATTCTGATCAATTGATTAAACATCTATGTGGATAATTACCCGATCCGACTAAAGTCGTTTTTAGATACCATATTTTCGAATATGGATAAAATAGATCAACCTAACCCACGGATTATTATCCGATTCGGCAAAAGATGATAGATTTTATGTAACACCCCAAATCCGCAGGACTCGGAGTGCTACTGGGCTAGGATCTCACAATGGATCCTGACCCTAGCCTGACAACAATTTCACTGATCTTACAACAAGGCACCGATAGATTAAAACAAAACATGAAACTGATATATATATATATATATATATATATATATATATATATATATATATATATATATATATATATATATATAGATCAAAAGGTAATACAATATACCGCTGAGTACAAACAAATCAAACTGTACACCAAAATAACCCATATCCCCGATACCGCCCCAGTGTACGGAGCCCTCAGCGGATCACCCACTCTGGATCACTCTGCAGCTCTCCTATCCTGCAAAGTCTCTACAACACAATATGAAACCGTTAGCTAACCATACACAAATATAGGAAGATGCTAGAGCACAAACACACATCATAAATCTTAACATATCCTCATGCTTTCATACATTTACCCGGTTTATTATCTTTATAAAGTCCAGCAATCAACTCATATATAATATCCATATAAACATAAGTGACACGAGGAATATAAACCTCGCCTCTAGGTCCAATAACCAGCTGGAATGGTGCCTGGAACACTACCCCGTGTACCCTAAGGGAATGGGAAGTGCCCGAACCGTTTACCAGGTCAGGCCTGCCTACAGAGAACTTTTCAGACTCCCAGCGGGATGAAAGGGCAAGTTATCACGGCCCTACAATGGGCAAGCAATATACCATAGGTCGGTGACCATCATAACACATGCTATAACATATACCACACACACCACTCATGCACAACATCCTATAAAGGAATGGCAACTAAGTAAGTCCCACGGACTTACATCAACCTCGTAGTCGTCTCACTGGATCAACCTCAACTCAATCCACTCCAAACTGGAGGATAACACGGCCTATACAAGGCATACACAGATATCAAACTCCTATCACACAAAGGGTCACACCTAGACCCAAGGGATCCATAAGGGATCATATCCAACTTGTAAACCTCAAAGCCCTAACCGGCAATTCCATAACATACTCGTCAACATCCGAATCCTAGCATGTTACCACCGCTCAACTAGGAAAGGAAAGGAAAGGATCTACCTAGCTTTAGGTAGACCCGGGACAAAGCGCACCTGCGTAACAAAGGGGCGCAGGGGCGGAGGCAAGCAACCGCGGGTGCGGCGGAACGTAGCCGTGGGGGCGGTGACAAGGGACTCTGGCAAACGCAGGCACGCCGCTGGCACGACGCGGGCGCTGTGACACGGTAACCGCGGGGATGGTGACTTCTGGCCGCGGGGGCGGCGACAGTGCAGAATGAAACTTCGCGGCTTCTCTTTAGCTCTTTCCGTGATCAAACATTTCCACTCTCTTCCAGATTCATACGCAAGCATAAACATACACATATCAACATCACCCTATGTTCAATACATCCATTCCTAAGCTAAGGAAGAAAGAGCAAGGAAGAAGAAAGGATGAAGAAGCAAGGAGGAAGAAGCTTACCACTGCAGAAGGTCTAGGCAGGCAAAGGCATAAGCACACTCAGCTGGCTTCACAAGCTCAACAACCACAACTAGCATCAACAGTCACACCACCACACACACAACTCTACCAACTCAAGGGAACAACCAACTCAAGCTCAAAGAGAAGAAGAAGAAGCAAGAAGGACGTGAAACTGTATTGGAAATGTGAAGAAACCCTTACTCAGCAAGGTGGAACGAAGGAGGTAAGGTAAGGTAAAACACGGGTCAAAGGGTCAACAAAACCGGCTGCAGCCTCCGGAAATCGCAAGGGCGGGTTTCCTGGCCGCAGGGGCGGAACAACAGGGGAGCCGCAGGGGTGGCCTCACAGACCCGCGGGGGCGGCTAACACCAAAACTAGCTCCCAAAACTAAGGCTCTTACACCTCACCCCCCTTAAAAACAAGTTTCGTCCCGAAACTTGTAAAATCCTCAAACCACTCAGACTCACAAGCCGAGGTACAGCTCTCTCTATAACATCAACAAAAGCATGGAGGAAACCGTCCATTCCAGCAGCAAACTATACTGTCCAAGGCCTAGAGGGAAACCATCTCTAGCCAACACATCACATATCCCAATAGCATGGAGGAAAGAGCCATCTCCAGCTATAAACAAAAATCATACTAGCACAACAAGATCTAATAAGATCATAATCACAACAAGCTAGCATGAAATAACATATCATAGCATATAAGCATGTAAGCATATAAGACTCACCAAGCTAGTACTAAGATCTACTCGGTGATCCTACTGGTGCATCTATCTCTGCATAGAACTCCGGATAGTTCCTCTGGATACTATCCTCAGTCTCCCATGTAGCCTCCTCTGGTCCTCGTCTCGACCACTGTATCCTAAGCATAGGTATGTCCTTCGAACGCAGGCGTCTCATACCTCGTTCTAAGACTGCAATCGGATGCTCAACAAAAGTGTGGTCCGGCTCAACCACCAAATCCTCATAACTCACGATGTGTCTCGGATTTGGTATATACTCCCTCAGTTGAGACACGTGAAACACAGGGTGAACACCCTCTAATCTCGGAGGCAAGGCCAATCTGTAAGCGGCACTCCCAACCCGATCCAGAATCTCAAACGGTCCGACATATCGGGGACTCAAGTTCCCCTTAATGCCAAAACGCCTAACACCTCGTGTCGGGGACACTCTCAGCCACACATGGGCTCCAACTCTGAACTCCAGAGGTCTACGCCTCCTATCAGCATACGACTTCTGTCGGCTCTGCGCAGTCAGCATACGCTCTCTGATCAATGCTACTCGAGCCATATCATCCTGAATCTGATCAGGTGCTAAACCACTGACACTGCTCTGATCATCCCAACATAACGGGGTACGACATCTCTGTCCATATAGTGCCTCATATGGGGCCATCCCAATAGATGCATGCCAGCTATTGTTGTAGGAGAACTCAACAAGTGGGAGATGATCCGTCCACACCTGTCCCCAATCCAACACACAAGCTCGCATCATATCCTCCAGCGTCTGAATGGTCCTCTCTGACTGCCCATCTATCTGAGGATGAAACGCAGTCGTGAAGTGCAAACTCGTCCCCAGGGCAGTCTGAATCTGTTGCCAAAACCTCTAGGTAAACCGTCCATCTCTATCAGAGACGATCGTCCTCGGTACACCATGTAGTCTCACTATCTGCCTAGTGTACTCCTCTGCTAATCTGCTCACCGGCCATGTCTCCCTGATAGGAATGAAACGTGCCGTCTTCGTCAGTCTGTCCACTATGACCCAGATGGCATCAAA
Source organism: Fagopyrum tataricum (assembly GCA_002319775.1). NCBI lineage: Eukaryota > Viridiplantae > Streptophyta > Magnoliopsida > Caryophyllales > Polygonaceae > Fagopyrum > Fagopyrum tataricum. The sequence goes on along the minus strand of CM008281.1, from coordinate 29,474,678 downwards.
ACTCCGGCTCAGCCTCAGTCCAGTCACGAAGTCCATGGTGACGTCCTCCCACTTCCTCTGTGGAACAGGAAGTGGATGGAGCTCACCTCAAGGTCTAAAATGCTCGATCTTGACCTGGTGGCAGGTCGCACACTGTGCCACAAATCTGGCCACATCGGGCTTTAGCCATCCCCACCAATATATACGCCTCAAGTCCTGATACATCTTACTCGTACATGGATGTACCGAGTAAGGTGTATAGTGAGCCTCCTGTAATATCCTCTGTCTCAGCTCTGTATCAGCAGGTACACAGAAGCGACCACGGCGCCTCAAAACTCCATCTGCTCCCAGCAGGAACTGTGGTGTCTCATCCCGAGACATCCTATCTCTGATCCTCTGTAAGGTCGGGCAGGTCTCCTGTTTCTGTCGGATCTCATCCAACAGATCAGGAAGGACCTCTAATGTACGCAGCTAGGCATCCTCATCAGGAAACTGGATGTCCAGCTCTAACCAGATCAGGTCTCTCTGCAACTGATGTTGTACTGTCAGCCTCGCAATCGCCTACTCTCGAGGTGTCTTCCTGCTCGGGGCGTCGGCGACAACGTTCGCCTTCCCCGGATGATACAGAATCTCCAAATCAAAATCCTTGATCAGCTCGAGCCACCTACGCTGGCGGTTATTCAATTCCCGCTGCATGAAAATGTACTTCAGACTCTGATGGTCTGTGAATATCTGACACGTAACACCATACAGGTAATGTCTCCAGATCTTCAGTGCATGAACTACCGTTGCCAACTCCAGATCAGGAGTCGGGTAGTTCTCCTCATACGTCTTCAGCTGTCGAGACGCATATGCAATCACCCTGCCTCTCTGCATCAACACACATCCCAAGCCTAGCTTGGATGCATCACTGTATACTACGAAATCCTCTGTACCCTCTGGCTGTGCCAAAACAGGAGCAGAAGTCAGACGTCTCTTCAGCTCCTCAAAACTCTGCATACACTGATCAGACCACACAAACCTGGTAGTCTTCCTCAACAAACTCGTCAGTGGATGGGCAATCACAGAAAATCCCTCCACAAAGCGTCTGTAATAACCGGCTAGGCCAAGGAAGCTACGTACTTCCTTGACGTTCGTCGGTGTAGGTCATGCAGCTACTGCCTCTATCTTTGTCGGATCAACCTTGATCCCTTCGGCGGATACAATGTGACCTAGGAATGTTACCTCTGGCATCCAGAACTCGCACTTAGAGAACTTTGCATGAAGTTCTCTATCCCGCAAAACCTGCAGTACAGTCCTCAGATGTCCTGCATGCTCCTCACTGCTACGAGAATATACCAGAATGTCATCGATAAAAACCACCACAAACTGATCCAGGAAGTCGATGAAGATACTATTCATCAACTCCATAAAGACGGCTGGGACATTTGTAAGACCAAATGGCATCACTACAAACTCGTAGTGTCCATATCTGGTCCTGAATGTTGTCCTATGCACATCCTGCTCCCTCACCCTCAGCTGGTGATACCCCGAACGCAGGTCAATCCTGGAGAACACAGTCGCTCCCTGTAGCTGATCTAACAAATCATCAATATGCGGCAGTGGATACTTGTTCTTGATGGTCACCTTGTTCAGCTCTCTGTAATCTATGCATAACCTCAGTGATCCGTCCTTCTTCCGTACGAAGAGGACAGGTGCTCCCCATGGGGACACGCTAGGGCGAATGAAGCCCTTCTCAGCCAACTCCTCGAGTTGCTTCTTCAGCTCCAGCATCTCCACAGGCTCCATCCAATATGGAGCCTTCGAGATGGGTCTCGTACCAGGCTCTAACTCGATACTGAAATCCACACTCCTCTGAGGCGGAAAACTGGACGGCTCAGCAAAAACATCAGTAAACTCACAAACCACTGGGATATCCTCTAACGCTCGACTCTTCCCCTCCTTCATGGCATAACACCAGAAGGCCTCACAACCCTGTGCAATCAATCTAGCTGCCCGTATAGCACTGATAACTATGCCTACCTTTCCAAGGTCCCAACCTCGGAAAACCTCTATCTGGCCTAACTCGGTAGAGAGGGTAACAATCCTCCTACCTACATCTAAGACTGCAGAATGTCTAGCCATCCAATCCATACCTAGTATAACTTCCTCATGCTCTAACGGCATGACAAAGAAGTCAACTAGTAACACACGAGTCCCTACAGAAATGGGACAACCGTGAATCTCACGGGTACCTCTGACCCTACCACCATCGGGTAACCCTATAATAAAGGGCATCCCCTCAACTGTATTTAAACCTAGACGCTCTACACAGGCATCAAAATAAAAGAATGCGTAGCACCAATATCAAAAAAAACTCTAACAGGTAGACCATGAATCAGAATGGTACCTTTAGCAGTAGGTGCAGCTGGCTCCTCTGCACTCCTCAGCTCAAAAACACGGCCCTGTGGGCCTCTGGTATCAGTGTTGCCCCCACCACGGCATCTGCCTCTACTCGGCCCAAGAGTAGATCCCTGAGTCGTAGGGCGATCTGGGACCCTCTTTTGTCCCTGACTCTGCTGCTGCTGCTGAGGTGGTCTCTGTCCACCTCCCGCTGCACTAGCAGGAGAAGAATTCTGCTGTGATGAAGCTCTCCCTCGTCTACAGAAGGTAACTCTATGACCAGGTCGGCCACAAGTGAAACAGGTCACCGGCTGCGTAGTACATCTGGCCTTATATGCCCATACTCACTACAGTTGAAGCACTGCACTCCCTTATCTGCACCCGGTGCAGATGGAGGACGACTCTGGCGACTCTGGCCTCGCCCCGGAACCATCAGCTCCACCAGTACCACTGGTCTGACCAGTCCTCTGTCTCTTCTCAGACCCTCCGGTCTGAGAAGCTCTCCTCTGGCTAGCTCTCTCCCTCTCGTAGTCAGAAGCCCGGTCTTGATAGTCCACCAAGGTCTCACAGTGAAAACCCGCCATGTAGGTACTGGTAGTATCCCTCAGACGTCGGGAAAACAAATACACGTGCTGATCTGCAGCAGGTGCAGCTGGACCCAACAATGCCAGCTCCTCCTGGAATCTCTGGATGACCTCTAAGACCGGCACATCCTCGAACCCAGCCTCAACAAAGTCTCGCAGTTTCTCCCTCCTCAAAGAGGCAGGGCAGAAACGCTCTCGGATCAGAGTCCTCATCTGCTCATAACTAGTAACCTGTGCTCGCACAGACCTCCACCAGTGCTGTGCCAAATCTCTGAACAAGGTCTGCACCAACTCAATCTGCCTATCAACTGGACATCTAATAGACTCTAGAGTTGAGTCTACATGTCCTATCCACAGCTCCACCTGTAGCCCCACTTTCCCAGTGAAAGGGGGTACTCCCATCTGATTAAAAGCCTTCAACCAAGTGTCTGGTCTAGGCCCTCTATGCTCCTCTGGAGCCCGAGCAATCTCAGCAGCAGGTACCTGTACAACTGGTACCTGAGTAACGGTGTGGGACCTCTCAGATGGTCCCTCCTGTGCTGGCAGATCCGGGGCACGCCTACCTGCCCTGGCGGCCTCCTCAACACGTCTGATATAAGCCTGAAACTCTGCTTTATCCATAGAGACGCGATCAGAATCCCCAAATTGGGCTCTCTGTGGCCCCTGTCCCTCAGCTGCACCGTTCCCAGCCTCAGGAACGGCACTCTCAACAACCTCCTCATGGACCTCCTTTGCTGCACGTGGCTCAATAGTAGGAATCCTACCCCGTCCTCTACCTAGAGGGGGTCTACCTCTAACTCTACCTCGTCCAGCTACAGGTAAGGATCTAGTCTGAACCATCTGCAGAGGACATAAACCTATCTTTAAGGGTTATATATATGCCATATGTATAGATATATCACGAATCAATCACAGCAGAATATCTATATATATCTATACTGTCGAGGTCTTCAGAGGGGTGATGGCTCCCGTACACGGTA
>CM008281.1:29366369-29448175 GCA_002319775.1 Fagopyrum tataricum | reverse complement strand
AATAGATTAAATACAAAACGTCAAACTGGTTATAAAAGTATCAAAAGGTTCATACAAAGTACTGTTGAGTACAAACAAAACAAAACTATATACATAGTCAAAAGATCCCATCCCACGAGGACGACCAAGTGTACGGAGCCCTCAGCAGATCACCCCTCTGGATCACTCCTACAGCTCTCCTAACCTGCATAGGATCTACAACACGGTATAAAACTGTTAGCTAACCATACGCATATATAAGAAGATGCATAAGCACAATCACACACCAATGAATAGTAAACACATCAACATGCTATCACACATTTACCCGGTTTATTATCTTAATAACGTCCAGTCACTCAAGCGTATATATATATATATATATATATATATATATATATATATATATATATATATATATAATATATATATATATATATAATATATATATATATATATATATATATATATATATATCAATATGAATATATGTGACACGAGGAATATAACCCTCGCCTTTGGGAGCTCATGGCAGCTGGAGTGGCCCCTGGTCACACTCACCCGTGTACCATGAGGGAATGGAGAGTGGCCAACCGTGTACCAAGTCTGACCCAACCAAAGAGAACCGCCCAGACTCCAAAGGGATGAAAAGGACAGCTGTCAAGCTCTACAATGGGCAATCACTATACCATAGGTCGGTAATCATCATAACCCATGTTATAAAGCAGATAACACACACACCACTCATGCACACATCCAGTATAAGGATGGTAGCTAAGTAAGTCCTATGGACTTACCTCAACCTCAGGAGTAAACTCCACCATGATCAACTCTCAACAACAATGCCTAATATCAAGGCATACAACATATATCAGACTCATATCCAACAAAGGGGTCACACCTAGACCCAAGGGATCCATATGGATCGTATCCTAACTCATAACCTCAAAGTCATAATCGGCATAAACGATAACGTACTCATCATCGTTCTAACCTCATACATATACCTAGCATGCTACTAACCCACTCATACTAGGAAAGGAAAGGATCTATCTAACTCTAGGTAGACCCGGGACAAGACGCACCTGCGTGACACGAGAGACGCAGGGGCGGAACAGGCAACCCGCAGGCGCGGCAGGACTCAGTCGCGGGCGCGGTGACAAAGGCCGCAGGCACGGCGTAGGCGCTGTGGCACAACTTCCGCATGGGTTGCGGCTTCCAGGCGCGGGGGCGGTGACGGTGCAGAACGTGATCCCGCGACCCTTCTTCATCTCTTCACGTGATCAAATCACGTCTTCTCTCATCCAAAACCAAATACATACATACACATACACATTCCAACATCAATCTATGATCCATTCATCTAATCCTAAGCTAAGGAAGGAGAACAAGAGAGAAAGAAAGGAAGGAGAAGCAAGGAGCTCACCTCTACTGTTGTGATTCCCCAAGAAAAGTACAAAACACCCTCTCAGCTGGCATCTGAAGCTCAGCAAACAAGCACACCACATCCAACCACACAAAACCACACCAAAACTCTATCAAACTCCAAGAACTCTCAAGAAAGATCAAGAAGGGAAACGGAAGGGAAGGAGCTCGTGAAATGCTGGAGAAGAAGTGAAGAAGGAAACCCTTGCTCAGCAAGGAAAGGAAGGTTATAAGGGAGAGGAGAGTAAAGCACGAGGCAACCGGTCAACAAAACTGGCTACAGCCGCAGGAAACCGCGGGGCGGTTCATTGGGCCGTGGGAGCTGAAACCCATTGGGGTGGCACACAAGCCCGCGGGGGCGGCTAAGGTCGATCTCGGCCAAAGATAAATCTCAGCTAAGGCAAACTCGGTCCAAAAGACTAAGGCTCTTACAGTCTGATTGGGTTATGCAGGAGTTTCCTCTGGAGCTGGCCGAGAGTTGCTTGGAACAGGGTCTGCTTGCCGAAGAAAGAAGGGGGTCTTGGCGTTTTTGATCTTCGCGCACGGAACTTGGCCTTCATGTCCAAGCATTACCAGCACATCCATACCAGCTGCGAGAACCTCTGGGTCAGATTGATACACCACTGTAATCTCTAGATGACTGAGTCTTGCGATTGGGTGGCTCACATACGTGACTCAACTCTTATCAAGGCTATCCTCGGAGCGAGAGATGAGATTGTCAGACCCATGGATCCGACTATTAGTCTAACAAAGACTCTTGATTCCTGGTGCCATGGAGAGAAGTTTTTGTTGACTCGAGCATATGATATATTTAGAGAGCATGGGCATATTGTGGACTGGTACAGATTGGTTTGGGATTCGGAGAATACGCCAAAACATTGCTTCATTCTCTAGATGGGCAGCCTTGGACGTCTCTCCACGAGACATAGGTTTTGTTTTCTTGATATTGATCCGACTTGCAGGTGGTGCAGAGGTGCTAGTGAGTCACACGACCACTTGTTCTTTGGATGCACGTATGCTAGAGAGGTTTGAAAACAGGTTTGTGATGGATTTGGCATGTCCTGTATCTTGACTTCTATCGCAACATCTCTTGAGTGGTTGAGACTTTCGGCTATTGGAAGAGGCTGGACGAGCATACAAAGGATCTTCGCCCTCTCATCTACGGTCTATTATTTATGGCATTTTAGGAATGCCTTGGTCTTTAATGGAAATAGGATTCATATTGATGTTTTCTTTCGTCTTATCAAATCCCATGTTTTTAGACTCTTCCGTGAGAAGTTCCCTTCTAGAGTTGGTGTGTAAGCCACTAATCTTTAGTGTTGACATGAGAGATATCATGACAGATGATGACACTCTTCCCAGGTCTGACCTCTTCCCCACTCATGGCCATGCCGAAGGTGGGGATGTCTTATCTTGATGGAGCTAGGCGCGCTTGGCTCTCTTTGTTCCCATCTGCTGATGGCTTTGCCGAAGGTGGATGGGCCTTTTGAGTATGATCTAGCAGATTATGAGTGTATGATTTATATGTATCATTTTATTACGGGTATTTGGGTCAACTTGGGGACTTGCATGTCCGCCTTGAGATCTTGGATTTTGAGATTTCTTTGTTTTAAGCCTTAGACTTCATGTCTGGGAACCGTGTACACTAATTTGTTTTCCATATTCATAAACCAAATTGGTTTATGAATACTTTTATTTTCTATGAATTTACCTTTACCCGCAAAAAAGTGTAAGAGCCTTAGTCTTTGGGAGCTAGTTTTGGCCTTAGCCGCCCCCGCGGGTCCGTAAGGCCGCCCCTGCGGCTCGACTGTTGTTCCGCCCCTGCGGCCAGGAAGCCCGCCCTGCGGTTTTCTGCGGCTGCAGCCGGCTTTGTTGACTCTTGACCCGTCCTTTACTCTTTCATTCCCTAACCTATTTCCTTTGCTTTGGGAGAAAGAGATCTTCATTCTCATTCCAGAATACCTCCTCACGTCCTTCTTGCTTCTCCCTTTCTTCATTTTGATCTTGCTTGAGTTTTCCTTAGATTTTGGAAGAGTTTGTGTGTTGTGATTGATGATGATAGATGTGGTTGCTGAGCTTGGAAGCCATCTGAGTTAGTGGTTGTGGATCTTTTTCTTGCCTAGACCAGCAGTAGAGGTGAGCTCCTTGTTTCTCCATCCTTTCTTTCTTTCTTGATTCCCTTGCTTAGCTTAGGATTAGATGTATGTTGAGGTATTTTAATGTTGGAATGTGTATGTATATGTATATGTTTCGCTTTGGCATGAAGAAGACGGGAATCCATCACGTGAAGAGCCGAAGAGGAGATCGGGGTTCACATTCTGCGTAGTCGCCGCCCCCGCGGCTGTGAACCACCGCCTCTGCAGGAACCTTGTCACCGCGCCTGAGGGTTGCCTTGCTCCACCCCTGCGTCCCTCTTGTCACGTAGGTGCGTCTTGTCCCGGGTCTACCTAGAGTAGGGTAGATCATTTCCTTTCCTAGTGTGGGCGGGTTAGTAGCATGCTAGGTACATGTTTGAGGTTATAATGATGAGGAGTATGTTATCGTTTGTGCCGGTTATGGCTTTGAGGTTTATGAGTTAGGATACGATCCTTATGGATCCCTTGGGGGAGGTGTGACCCCTTTGATGGATAGGAGTTTGATATCTTGTTATGCCTTGTTATTAGGTAGTGTTGTCCTCTAGATTGGAGTGGACCGTGTTTGAGAGTTGATCGTGGTTGAGACGACTTCTGAGGTTGAGGTAAGTCCATAGGACTTACTTAGCTGTCATCCTTATATTGGATGTATGCATGAGTGGTGTGTGATATATGCTTGATAGCATGCGTTATGATAATTACCGACATATGGTATAGTGATTGCCCATTGTAGGGCTATGACAGTTGTCCCTTTCATCCCTTTGGAGTATGGGTGGTTCTCTGTGGTTGGGTCAGACTTGGTAAACGGTAGGCCACTCCCCATTCCCTCAGGGTACACGGGTGGGTGTGACCAGGGACCACTCCAGCTGCCATGAGCACCTAGAGGCGAGGGTTATATTCCTCGTGTCACATATGTTCATATTGATATCTATATATATACGATTTGAGTGTTGGACTTTATAAAGATAATAAACCGGGTAAATGTGTGATAGCCTGATGAGGTGTTTATGTTTCTCTGGTGTGTGTTTGTGCTTCTGCATCTTCTTATATATGTGTATGGTTAGCTAACGGTTTTATACCGTGTTGTAGATCCTTTGCAGGTTAGGAGAGTTGTAGAGTGATCCAGAGTGGGTGATCTGCTTAGGGCTCCGTACACTGGGTCGTTATCGTGGGATATGGGATATTTGATGTACGGATATATGTTTTATTGTACTCAGCGGTACTTATGTATTACCTTTTCAAACTTATATATATCAGTTTCATGTTTTGTATTTAATCTATTTGTGTCATGTTGTAAGATTCTATGAACTTGTTGTTAGGCTAGGGTCAGGATCCATTGTGAGATCCTAGCCCAGTAGCGCCTCGAGTCCTACAGATTCGGGGTGTTACAAAAAGAAATCCTCGGTCACGGTTTCCGGAACCGTGGCGGCTACGGTTACTGAAACCGTGACAGATTTACTTCATAAATTTTACTAATATAGGGGTAAAAAAAAAATTTAAATCTCACGGTCACCGTAACGTCCAGAAATTTTATTCCGGACTTAGAGCGTTTTATAGATCTTCCCTCAGGCACGAGATGCCGAGTGCCGGGATTTATTCCAAAAAAATCCCAAGCCGACTCCTCGTTTTTCCCTTTTTCCGCGTTCCGACCCTTCGTTCCTGGTTAAAGTGACAAGGGGTCATTTCCGACCCCTCGTTCCGTGGTGAGGGACAAGAGATCAGCTGACCCCTTGATTCCCACACACCTTTTCAGCCATCTTGTCTCCTCTCTCTCTCCTCCCTTGCTCCTTTCACGTCATTTCCCATCTCCCTCTTCCTCTCTTGGTTTATCTTCTCTTCTCCCATTTTTGCTTGAAGATCTTGCATGTGTGGACTGCAGAAGAAGAAGTCCAAATTTGTTGGTAAGCTCCTTCCTCTCCCTTCCCTCTCTTCTTTGCTGATTCTCCTCATTCTTCTTCCTTCCTTCATCCATGGCCATGGATGAAGATCTTGAGGAGTTTTTGCTTAAATCTTTGCATGCATAGGTTCTTAGCTCGATTAGGTCGTGGAGAGGAGCCTAAGACCAGTCGTGGGTGTTTGGAGAAGATCCAGCAAGAAAAGAAGGACTTTGGAGCCAAGGATCCACGATCGAAAACGAAGAAGACGACGTTCTGCGCAAAACCCGCGGGGCGGATCTTCACGACTGCGGGAGCGGCCAACCGTAGGGGCGGCTCAGCACGGCAGCGGGTGCGGCTCAGCACGGCCGCGGGTGCGGCTCGGCACGGCCGTAGGGGCGGCGCCAGACACGCGACTCTAGACCACCGCGGGTGCGGCTCCTGGTTCCGCGGGGGTGGCTTCTGTTATCCGTAGGGGGCGCCAGCTGACTCCGCGGCTGCGGTTTCTTCAACAGTAGGCTTCTCCTCTCCCTTCCTCTTCGTTCCTTCCTTAGTTTTATAGTTGTATCATGTTAGTAGCATGCTTAGGATGACCTAGAGTAGCTTGAGAATGCCACTTAGTGGTTGTGAACCTAGGAGCCCTTAAGGTTCGATATAGTTGATGGTCACGAGTGTGATGAGCATGATAGACCTAGTAGGCTTTTACTCGTTCTTGGGTTTTGAGTATGATCATATGAGAGTTAGTAGGCTGTTGAGATATCTCCTCATGCGTTGAGTGAGATGTGAGTATGAGAGATTCTAGGATGCGGTCCTAGAATGAGAGTCAAATGATCTTGCGTAGATCATTTGTGTAGAAGTCCTAGACTTCTTGAGTTGAGCGGGTTTCGATGGTTATCTTGTTGTGAGCAGGTTGTGTGTTTCTTCCCAAGGGAAGCGAGAGCGTTTTGTGAGTTAGCATTGGGACGAGGTAAGTCTCTGGACTTACTTAGCTCGTATTTTACGTATTAGCATTGATGTGTCTTGGTGGTGTGTGGTTGTATTATTGTTTATGTAATAAACAACTAAACCGGTAAATAGGACCACCGACCTTATATATTTTGGCCCAAGTGTATGATAACTTGCGGTGACATCATCTTCCTAGCTCTGCGTGAAGTCTAGGAGGTTCTCAGCGACTAGCCCGGCGGGTTAGATGGTCGGATGCATCCGTACCATTCTTTTCCAGTACGTAGGGACCGAGGCGAGACCACAGTGGTTCTCGTGTCACAAATCTAAGTTGAATTAGAACGGGATACGACTTAATAATAAAAAGATAATAAACTGGACTTGGAGTTTGTATGTGATGTATGTGATTTCCGTCTGTTTGTGCCTTCACCTCTTTTCTAATGCTTCGAATATCAACTAACGGTTTTAAACTGTTTTTGTAGATGACTTGCAGGTTAGGGATGCCGCCGAGTGAGGTGGAGGAATGGAGAGCCGGGGTCTCCGTACATTATAGGACGGGGGCGTTTTTGGGTTATGTTTCATATCGTTAGTTTTTGGATGTTATTGTACGATTCAGATTTCCGTATCAGAGTTACGTCGTTTTGAGGAGTCGGCTGAGTTTCCACTTTGTATCTCTTTACATTTCGGTTTTTCCGCATACATTATAAACGGTTTGAGTTTTGCCTTTATTTGTGCCATGTTGGAAAGGTCCAGTGAAATTGTTGTCAGGCTAAGGGTCGGGACCCATTGTGAGGTCTCGCCCGTAGCATCCCGAGTCCCGCGGAGTCGGGGTTTACAAAAGTGGTATCAGAGGCCTTGGTTGACAACAATGGCACTCGCAATCTTTTTAATGGCCGAATGAGGAATATACAAAACCCACACGGGTTCTGACTTTTCGTTTTCAAAATCATGTGCATGAGTCGGGTTTGGGTTAAAATGTACGGGACCACCACTCCTTCCGCAAACCTCGGCGACATAGATCTCTGGATTTGAAGTATGTATATATATTATTACATAGTTATATATATGTGTGTGTGTATATATATATATGTATATATATATATATATATATATATATATATATATATATATATATATATATATATATATATATATATATATATATATATATATATATATATATATATATATATATATATGGCCTTAGGATGTTTTTGGATTTGTATGTACCTAGCTATGTATATGTGGATTGTAGTTGCATGATGGACTTGATTTATACGTATAGTTATATAGGAGGATTATTATACGTTTTGGACCTTGTTTTGTTGTGATGGAATTTCGGGTGTGTTATATTAGTAGTAATGTGGACATAGGACATATATAGTCTTATATACAGATTCTTATAAATATAGTAGCATATGGAGATACGTACCTAATAGAATGAGGATAATACGATATCATCACCTTGAGACGACGTCGTTGGCATGGGATAACGTTCATACGTAGAGGAGTACGCTCAAGTATCAAGTTGATCTTTTTGTGCTAACGAACACCATGACGTTTCGCGGATTCCTTTAAAAGGATGTCGAAAAGGAGGAGTAGAGATGACGTAAGCGAAGGGCAACCAAGTAAAAGAAAACTCGAGACAATTTAAGAGCAATCAACATGGAAGCAATACAAGAGAAGGGAGCAACATTAAAGTTTAGAAGCGGTTCTAAAGAAGCCGTGATCGAACGACGACGAGAACAATGGAGATAACAAACTTAAGTTCTTCAAGAAGACGCGTCGACAATAAAGATGCGAATCGAGGAGGAGATGGGTGCATTCTAACAAGGTTAAAGGCGGTGTTCCATCACGAGAAGTGAAGCTTTCCTTAGACGCTCCTATGCTTTGGAGTCAAGATGAGAACGTGATCGAACCAAGTGTGAAGGATGTAAGATACCGTAAGTTAAGCTTACGAGGTACCATTAAGTGAAGAGTCAACATTACGAGAGTTATGAGAAGAATGGCTAGGTGGGGATTTACGCGGAGTTGACCGGTTTCCGTTATGACGATAAGGCAAAGAAACGCCAAAAAGGAGGAAGTATGTATAAATGATGATCCTAAGAAGATGAGAGCAACACGTGGATGCTAACTAACGTTAGAGATTTTAAGGAGACGCACTTACAAGATATCATGAAGCGCGGTTAAGCCTATGAAGGCGAGTCATGTGACTCAACAACGCCGAGAAGGGTATATTTATCTCGCTGAAGGAAAAGGAAGCGTGGAATGAAGAATGAGCTAACGGAGTTTAAGGTAGAGTAACCCGAGAGGGTAGCCTTCATGAGAATGGTAACATGGAAGCATAGGAGAATGGTAAGTCATTGACATAGGAGAAGGTCATTTATCAACTAATTGGTGACAACCGAGAACGCGCATGTGCGGGTGGTTTATGGATGAGGGGGGGGGGATTAACCAGGCTGTGGAATCATAAAGGAACGGTAACAAGAGCTTATATTATATCTTAAACTCTTGATTTGAAGTTGTTATGGAGAACACCAGTTTGCGGAAAGAGAGACGGTTATCTCCATTTGTACATCAATTACAATGAGCCGAACAAGATTACAATGAAGAACAAGTACCCCCTTACCACGTATAGATGATTTACTCGATCGGTTGCAAGGGTCGGTGGTCTCTTCTAAAATCGAGTTAAAGTTTGATTGTCACCAATTGAGAAGTCGAGACTGGGATATTGCAAACACGGCATTCCGGACAAACCATGGTCACTACGAGTTGTAGTGATTCCATATGGACTTACTAATGCCCCGAATAAGACATTTTGGTTTACTCTCGAAGAAGAGAGAAGTTGTATGACCAATTGTCTCGGGGTGACAACCCCCAAAGGACGTGAAAGAAGTTACAAGTTTTCTTGGATGTGCTGATCATTACCGGATTTGTGGAGAGATTCTCCAAGTAACACCATATATGGCTAACCTACTCCGGATGACGATGAAGTATTGAGTGAGACGAAAAATGGACAATGGAGTTGTTGAGAGTTAAGAGGAGATTCATAGGTGCAACTGTTTTGAAATTGCCTCGAGGTATGATCGGTTTGAAGTGTACAAGATATTTTTCAAGACATGGTCTTGATTGAGTATTGAGAGAAGATGTAAAAGTTATAGCATACATGTCTCGTTAGTAGAAGCAGTGTGAAGCAAAGTATTTCCTTCATTACTTAGAACTTGCAACAAGAATTGAGGAAACGTAAAATCAAAGGTTGGTTTGAGAAGAACCAAAGCCAACGGTGTAAATTGGAAGTTCGATCTTCTTTGTTAGAGACAAGCAAAGAAGAAACATAATGGAAATGTTGTAGTGAGGAAGACCCGAGAAGGAAGTTGAGTTTCCGATATATCAGAACTTTTTGGAAATCTTAGCGCAAGTTGGGAAAGTGTTTTACCGGCTGGCATGGTCGCCGAGAGTAGAGGGTGTTCACCCGGTGTTTCAAGTGTATTAATCGAGAGAGGAGGACGTGCCGAAGACGGCATTTAGGACGAGATACGGCCATTATAAGTTTTTCGTGATGCCATTTGGGCTCACAAATGCACCCGCCGTCTTCATGGAGTTGATGAACGGGATCTTCATCGACTTCTTGGATCAGCTCGTGGTAGTGTTTATAGACGACATCTTAGTCTCCCGGAGTAGGGAGGAGAATGAGGGACATCTGAGGACGGTACTTCGAGTCCTCCAAGATAGAGAGCTTTACGCTAAGCTCTCTAAGTGCGAGTTTTGGATGTCCGAGGTGGCATTTTTGGGTCATATAGTTTCCGTCGAGGGTGTCATGGTTGACCCGGCGAAGATAGAGTTTGTTTCCTCATGGCCGCCTCCTAGGACGGTCAAGGAGGTGCGCAGTTTCTTGGGCTTAGTGGGATACTACCGCCGTTTTGTTGAGGGTTTCTCCGTGATTGCATGACCGCTCACTTCCTTGCTGAGGAAGTCCACCAGGTTCGTCTGGTCCGAGCCTTGTCAGCACAGCTTCGAGGAGCTGAAGAGGAGGTTGACCTCCGCTCCTGTTTTAGCCCAGCCTGAGGGCGTAGAGGATTTTGTAGTGTAGTGACGCCTCCAAGCTAGGCTTGGGGTGCGTTTTGATGCAGAGAGGTAGTGTTATTGCGTACGCTTCTCGGCAGCTGAAGCCGTACGAGGAGAATTACCCTACCCATGATCTTGAGCTAGCGGCAGTGATTCATGCCCTGAAGATTTGGAGACACTACTTGTACAGGGCTACGTGCCAGATCTTCACAGACCATAAGAGTCTGAAGTATATATTCACTCAGCGGGAGTTGAATAACCGCCAGAGGAGATGGTTGGAGCTGATTAAGGACTTTGACTAAGAGATTTTGTACCATCCGGGGAAGGCGAACGTAGTCACCGATGCTTTGAGTAGAAGGACACCTCGAGAGGAGGCTATAGCTCGGCTTACGGTTTAGCCACAGTTGTACAGGGATTTGATAGGGTTGGAGTTGGATATCCGGTTCCCGGATACGGACTGCTGTTTGTCCAAGTTAAAAGTATTACCTGACCTGTCGGAGAGATCCAGCAAAAGCTACAGGATGTCCCCTTTTGATGAGGATCCGGGATAGGATGTCCCGAGGAGAGGCACCGCCGTTTATCACAGGAGAAGACGGGCTATTGAGACGCCAGGGACGTATTTGTGTACAGTCAGACCGGGAGTTGAGAGAGCGGATTTTGCATGAGGCACATTCCACACCTTACTCGGTGCACCCAGGCACGAGTAAGATGTACCAGGATATTAGGAGATTTTATTGGTGGGGCGGGCCCAAGCCCGATGTAGTTAGATATGTGGCCCGATGCGCGACCTGCCAGCAGGTCAAGATCGATCACCAGAGACACGGAGGAGAGCTTCACCCACTGCCCGTGCCACAATGGAAGTGTGAGGACATATCCATGGATTTCGTTACCGGTCTGAGACCGAGTAGGAGCTCAGGTGTGGTTGAGGGTATCACCGACGCGGGGCGTCAGGCGATTCGGTATTAAGGGGAAGTTAAGCCCCCGATATGTCGGTCCATTCGAGATCTTGGAGAGAGTCGGTGAGGTGGCATACCGGTTAGCATTGCCACCGCGGTTGGAGGGTATACATCCGGTATTCCATGTGTCTCAGCTGAGAGAGTACATACACGACCCGAGGCACATCATTAGCCACGAGGACGTAGTGGTCGAGTCGGACCATACTTTGGCAGAGCATCCGATAGCAGTTTTAGAGCGGAGTACGAGTCGTCTTCGATCGAAGGAGATACCGATGCTGAGAGTGCAGTGGTCGAGGCGAGGAGCCGATGAGGCTACATGGGAGACAGAGGATAGTATCCGGAGGAACTATCCCATGTTTTACGCAGATTTAGCGACATCAATAGGACTGTCGGGTTAGTCCCGAGATCTTCCCTTGTTTGTGCTATGTGTTTATGTTATGACGTGTTATGTGAGTTCGTATGAGTATATGTGTACCTTGCGAGGTCTTGATGTGATTTTATACGTAGACTTGGATTAGAGCCGATAGTCGACGTTTTATGAGTTCCACGAGGTTACGGGACGGGTTTGAGTGAGAGTGCTACGTTTTGCAAGTTTCGGGACGAAACTTGTTTTTAGGGGGGTTAGTTGTAACGTCCGGAAATTTTATTCCGGACTTAGAGCGTTTTATAGATCTTCCCTCAGGCACAAGATGAAGAGTGCCGGGATTTATTCCAAAAAAATTCCGAGCCGACTCGTCGTTTTTCCCCTTTTAGCGTACCGACCCTTCGTTCTAGGTTAAAGTGACAAGGGGTCATTTCCGACCCCTCGTTCCGTGGTGAGGGACAAGAGATCAGCTGACCCCTTGATCCCCACACCCCTTTTCAACCATCTTGTCCCCTCTCTCTCTCCTCCTTTGCTCCTTTCACGTCATTCCCAAACTCCCTCTTCCTCTCCTGGCTTCTCTTCTCTTCTCCCATTTTTTCTTGAAGATCTTGCATGTGTGGACTGCAGAAGAAGAAGTCCAGATCTGTTGGTAAGCTCCTTCCCTCTCTTCTTTGCTGATTCTCCTTATTCTTCTTCCCTCCTTCATCCATGGCCATGGATGAAGATCTTGAGGAGTTTTTGCTCAAATCTTTTCATGCATAGGTTCTTAGCTCGATTAGGTCGTGGAGAGGAGCCTAGGACCAGTGGTGGGTGTTTGGAGATGATCCAGCAAGAAAAGAACGACTTTGGAGACAAGGATCCACGATCGAAAACGAAGAAGACGACGTTCTGCACAGAACCCGCGGGGCGGATCTTCACGACCGCGGGAGTGGCCAGCCGCAGAGGCGGCTCAGCACAGCCGCGGGTGCGGCTCAGCACGGCCGCAGGGGCGGCGCCAGACACGCGACTACAGACCACCGTGGGTGTGGCTCCTGGTTCCGCGGGGCGGCTACTGTATTCTGTAGGGGGCGCCAACTGACTCCGCGGCTGCGGTTTCTTCAACAGTGGGCTTCTCCTCTCCCTTCCTCTTCTTTCCTTTCTTAGTTTTATATTTGTATCATGTTAGTAGCATGCTTAGGATGACCTACAGTAGCTTGAGAATGCCACTTAGTGGTTGTGAACCTAGGAGCCCTTAAGGCTCGATATAGTTATTGGTCACGAGTGTGATGAGCATGATAGACCTAGTAGGCTTTTACTCGTTCTTGGGTTTTGAGTATGATCATTTGAGAGTTAGTAGGCTGTTGAGATATCTCCTCATGCGTTGAGTGAGATGTGAGTATGAGAGATTCTAGGATGCGGTCCTAGAATGAGAGTCAAATGATCTCGCGTAGATCATTTGTGTAGAAGTCCTAGACTTCTTGAGTTGAGCGGGTTTTGATGGTTATCTTGTTGTGAGTAGGTTGTGTGCTTCTTCCCAAGGGGAGCGAGAGCGTTTTGTGAGTTAGAATTGGGACGAGGTAAGTCTCTGGACTTACTTAGCTCGTATTTTACGGGCGGTGACATCTTCTACCTAGCTCTGCGTGAAGTCTAAGAGGTTCTCGGTGATTAATCCGGATGGTTAGATGGTCGGATGCATCCGTACCATTCTTTTCCGGTAAGTAGGGACCGAGGCGAGACCATAGTGGTTCTCGTGTCACAAACCTAAGTTGAATTAGAACGGGATACGACTTAATAATAAAAAGATAATAAACCAGACTTGTGTGTTTTGGAGTTTGTATGTGATGTATGTGATATCCGTGTGTTTGTGCCTTCACCCCTTTTCTAATGCTTCGAATATTAGCTAACGGTTTTAAACCGTTTGTGTAGATGACTTGCAGGTTAGGGATTCCGCCGAGTGAGGTGGAGGAGTGGACAGCCGGGGTCTCCGTACATTATAGGACGGGGGCGTTTTTGGGTTATGTTTCATATCGTTAGTTTGTGGATGTTATTGTACGATTCAGATTTCCGTATCGGAGTTACGTCGTTTTGAGGACTCGGCTGAGTTTCCACTTTGTATTTCATTTCATTTCGGTTTTTCCGCATTATAAACGGTTTGTGTGTTGCCTTTATTTGTGCCTCGTTGGAAAGGTCCGGTGAAATTGTTGTCAGGCTAAGGGTCGGGACCCATTGTGAGGTCTCGCCCGTAGCATCCCGAGCCCCCGCGGATTCGGGGTTTACAGTAACGGATCCCGTAACCGTGTCAGAAAGAAGGAAAAAAAATTTCTACCACGGTCACGGTTTCCAAAACCGTGACGGTTCCGGAAACCGTAAACGTCGTGCATTTGTGAATTCTTCCGTCGTGCATTTAAAATCGACCTTTGTTTAATCATCAAATCCCTCTATTTATACATGTTCTCAAACTATCAACCTTACATATAGTCGATGTGGGATAGAAAAATATGAAAATATTTAACAACCCACAAAACATTAGGTCAAAGACCCATGTAACGGATATTAATCCATTATGAATAAAAATTATATTTGAACTTAGCTAAAAAGGCGAAAAATATATGATTTGTTTAATCTTCAAACTCTCAATTTATATAAGTTCTCAAGTTATCAATCTTACTTATAATAGATGTGGGATAGCAAAATTGTTGGCTAACGTGGGATAGTAAAATCGTTGGCAAACGTGGGATAAAAAAAATCGTTGGTTAAAGATCTATATAACGGAATATCCGTTATGAATAAAGATGAGAGTGGAAAATAAAAATATTTTACATTCCACAAAAAAGTGACCCACAAAAAAGTCAACTACCCATATAACGAATATTAATATGTTATTAATAAAAATTATACTTAAACTTAGCCGAAAGGCCAAAAAATGTGTAATTTGTTTAATCGTCAAATCCTCTATATCAAACTATAATGGATATTAATCCGTTAATTAATAAAAGTTATACTTGAACTTAGCCAAAAAGGCCAAGAAATGGATGATTTGTTTGATCTTCAAACCCCTCTATTTGTACATGTTTACAAACTATCAACCTTATATATAGTCGATGTGGGATAGAAAAATCTGAAAATATTTAACGACCCACAAAACAGTAAGTCAAAGACCATGTCATGGATATTAATCTATAAAAGTTATACTTGAACTTAGCAAAAAAGGCGAAGAAATTTATTACTTGGTTAATCTTCAAACTCTCAATTTATATAAGTTATCAATCTTACTTATAATCGATGTGGGATAGCAAAATCTGAAAATATAACGATCCACAAACACAGTAGGTCAACGACCCATGTAACGGATATTAATCTGTTATGAATAAAAATTATACTTGAACTTACCCTCAATTTATATAAGTTCTCAAGTTATCAGTCTTACTTATAATAGACGTGGGATAGCAAAATCGTTGGTTTACCTGGGATAGCAAAATTGCTGGTTAACGATCTATGTAACGAATATATGTTATGAATGAAGATGAGATAGGAAAATGAAAATATTTTACATCCCACAAAATAGTGAATGATCCATTTAACGAATATTAATCTGTTATTAATAAAAATTATACTTAAAGTTAGCGAAAGGCCAAAATAGTTGGTTGACTCACAACGGATATTAATCCGTTAATAATAAAATTATACTTGTTTAAACCCCTATTTATAGAAGTTCTCAAATTATCAGATGTGGGATAGCAAAATTTAACGACCCAAACAGTAGGTTAATGACCCTCATCAAGGATACTAATCCGTAATTATAAAAATTATACTTCAACTTAGCCAAAAGGCCGAGAAATAGATGATTTGTTTAATCTATAAAACCCTCTATTTACACATGTTCTCAAACTATCAACATTACATTTAGTCGATGTGGGATAGAAATGTTAAAAAAAGTAACGTGAAATCGTTCAAAAAATTGTGTAATTTAAAATTAAAAGATTTGATGGCTAATTTTTTTTTATTTAAATAATATAAAAGGAAGGAAATAAGAAATATATAGGGTGACAATTATAATGTACAGGGGATCGAAGTTTAGGTTTTATTGTCAACTAATTTAAAAGATTTGATGGCTAAAGATTTTATGATTAAATTAACAATTTAGTAAAAAAAAGAATTTATGGTTTATTAAATAATTAGTTTAGATCCCGTGCCCTGCACAGGTACTTATAATATATATAGGGTTGATTCGGGTGTAAGCATTTTGTTAAAAAGAATGCATTTTAAATAAATTATTCGTTAATAAAAGTGACTGATATATAATTTGATTTAAATCATGTAATTGAGAATATAGTTTAACCGTAAGGAGGCTGAAATTCTTTTAAAAAAAAGATACAATATAATGAAGATCTAACTTGTTAAGGAAGATATAAATGCACCAAAATATATATAAATCGTTTAAACAAAAGTTAAGCTTAACTTAAATGGAATTTTTTTAAAAAAATTCGGATTACTTTAAAATACTTAATGTTAACAAATCTTTGAAAAAACGATATTGGATATACATTGGAGATTTATAACAAATTTAACAATTTCAATTAGAATTAATTTTGGTTGAAATATTGTAAACAATTACTTACTTATTTTAAAATTTTCTAATATAAATAATGGTGATTTATTAATATCTTTGAATTTGGCTTCAAAAATAGATAATATTATATTGGTTTTAAACTAAAAAACTAAAAAACTAAAAAATAGATAATATCGAAATTGATAGTAATAGGTTTTAAAATAAATATTTTTTTTAACAAATTAAGATTTACGTATAATTTAAAAGGAGTGACAATTTAGTAATATATTGTTATTTGGCCGAGATACTGAAACCTTAGAGTGTCACATCAGCAATCCTGTAACACCCCGAATCCGTAGGACTCGAAGTGCTACTGGGTTAGGATCTCACAATGGATCCTGACCCTAGCTTGACAACAGTTTCACTGAATCTTACAACAAGGATGATACAGAGTATTGTTGAGTACAAAGTCAAACAGAAATCCGTACAATAAAGATAAACCCAAAATCCCACGATAACGCCCAGTGTACGGAACCCTCAGCAGATCACCCTCTCTGGATCACTCCGTAGTTCTCCTAACCTGCAAGGGATCTACAACACGGTATAAAACCGTTAGCTAACCATACACATATATATCATGAACATAAGCACAATCACATATCAATAATAATAAACACTTCAGCATGATATCAAACATTTACCCGGTTTATTATCTTTAATAAGTCGAATCACTCAATCGTATAAATAGATATATATGAAAATATATGACACGAGGAATATAATCCCCGCCTCTGAGTGCTCTAGCCAGCTGGAGTAGTATCAGCACACCTCCCGTGTACCCTATGGGAGTGGTGAGGGTCCTTCCTTTATACCAGATATGGCCTGACTACAGAGAATCTCCCAGACTCCACTACGGGATGAAAGGGAAAGGTTAATACGGCCACTACAATGGGCGGTCAATATAACATAGGTCGGTAGCCATCATAAGCATGCTATAAGCATATAACAAACACCACTCATGTAACATCCAATATAGAGATGGCAGCTAAGTAAGTCTTATGGACTTACCTCAATCTCAGAAGTAACTCAACTACGATCAACTCTCCGACTGGTCCACTCCAAACTGGAGGACAACACGGCCTATACAAGGCATACACATATATATGACAAACTCCTATCACACAAAGGGGTCACACCTAGACCTAAGGGATCCATAAGGATCATATCCAACTTATAACCTCAAACCCGTAACCGGCATATCTCTATCATACTCATCATAAACCGACACCTAGCATGGTACTAGTTCCCTCATACTCGGAAAGGAAAGGAGTTACCCAACTATGGGTAAATCCCGGGATGAGACGCACCTGCGTGATCAAGGGACGCAGGGGCGGAACGCAGGCAACCGCAGGCGCGGCGGCACTCAACCGCGGGGGCGGTGACAAGGGTCGCTGGCGACGCAGGCACAGCGCTGGCACGGCGCGGGCGCTACGGCACAGGGTCCGCAGGGGCGGTGACTTCTGGCCACGGGGTGGCAACACTGCAGAGGCGATTCCGCAGTTTCTCCTCGCCTCTTCCCGTGATCAAATTCCACCTCTTCTCTTCCAAATCCACACAAAAACATGTCCATACACATACTAACATCAATACCCTTAGCATACATTTAATCCTAAGCTAGAAAGATTGAATCCAAGGGAAGGAAGAAGAAAGAAAGAAAGGAGAAGCAAGCACTTACCACTTCTGAAGATCCTAGGCTGCAAAGAGGATCAACACACACCAAAGTTGGCTTCCAAGCTCAACAACACACACACTAGCATCATCATCAACCACAAAGTACAACAACTCTCTTCCAAACCAAAGGAAACCAAGACAAGATCAAGGAAAACAAGGGAGAGGTAAGGAGGACATGGGAAGCTGAAGAAAGGAGTGAGGATGGAAACCCTTGATCAACCAAGAGCAAGGAAAGACATAAGCAAAGGTAAAGCACGGGTCAACGAAGTCAACAAAGCCGGCTGCAGCCGCCAGAATCCGCAGGCGCGATCTCCTGAGCCGCAGGGGCGGATACCCGCAGGGGCGGCACCTGGTGCCCGCGGGTGCGGCTAGGCCAATCTCGGCCAAAGCTAAACTCGGATAAAGTCAAAACTCGGTCCGAAAGGATAGGGCTCTTACATCTCACCCCCCTAAAAACAGGGACGAAACTTGCAAAGTCCTGAAACCACTCGGACTCAAAAGCCGAGGTAAAACTCTCTCTATAACCTCATACATATGCATGGAGGAAATCATCAACTCCAGCAACAAACTATACTATCTAGGGTATAGAGGAAAACCATCTCTACCCACCCATAAACATATCACAAGGCATAGAGGAATAACATCTCTAGCCATATCGTATCCATAACAAAAAGGCATGGAGGAAGAACATCTCCAGCACTACTATGTCCATCAAAATAGCATGGAGGAAAGAACCATCTCCAGCTAAACCTATCGTATCACAATAGCATGGAGGAAAGAACCATCTCCAGCTATAAACAAGAATCATACTAGCACAACAAGATCTATTAAGATCATAATCACATCAAAGCTAGCATGAAATAAACACATCATAGCATATAAGCATGTAAGCACATAAGACTCACCAAGCTAGTACTAAGATCTCCTCGGTGATCCTACCGGTGCACCTATCTCGGCATAGAACTCTGGATAGTTTCTCTGGATACTATCCTCAGTCTCCCATGTAGCCTCCTCGGGTCCTCGTCTCGACCACTGTATCCTCAACATAGGAATGTCCTTCGAACGCAGGCGTCTAATACCTCGCTCTAGTACTGCAATAGGATGCTCAACAAACGTGTGGTCCAGCTCAACCACCAGATCATCATAACTCACAATGTGTCTCGGATCTGGTATGTACTCCCTCAGCTGAGACACATGAAATACAGGGTGAACACCCTCTAATCTCGGAGGCAAGGCTAATCTGTATGCTGCACTCCCAACCCGATCTAGAATCTCGAACGGTCTGACATATCGGGGGCTCAACTTCCCCTTAATGCCAAATCGCCTAACACCTCGTGTCGGGGACAATCTCAACCACACATGGGCGCCAACTCTGAACTCTAGAGGTCTACGCCTCCTATCAGCATATGACTTCTGATGGCTCTGAGCGGTCAGTAGTCTTTCCCTAATCAGCACTACTCGAGCTACATCATCCTGAATTTGATCAGGTGCTAAACTACTAACACTGTTGTGCTCATCCCAACATAACGGGGTACGACATCTCTGTCCATACAGTGCCTCATATGGGGCCATCCCAATAGATGCATGCCAACTGTTGTTGTAAGAGAATTCAACAAGTGGAAGATGATCCGTCCACACGTGTCCCCAATCCAACACACAAGCTCCCAACATATCCTCCAGGGTCTGAATGGTCCTCTTTGACTGACCATCGGTCTGAGGATGGAACGCAGTCGTGAAGTGCAAACTCGTCCCCAGGGCAGTCTGAATCTGCTGCCAGAATCTCGAGGTAAATCGTCCATCTCTATCTGAGACGATCGTCCTCGGTACTCCATGGAGTCTCACTATCTGCCTAGTGTACTCCTCAGCTAATCTGCTCACTGACCATGTCTCCTTGATAGGAATAAAATGTGCCGTCTTTGTCAATCTGTCCACTATAACCCAGATGGCATCAAAACACCGGCTCAGCCTCAATCCAGTCACAAAATCCATGGTGACATCCTCCCACTTCCTCTATGGAACAGGAAGTGGATGAAGCTCACCCCCAGGTCTGAAATGCTCGATCTTGACCTGCTGACAGGTCGCACACTGTGCCACAAATCTGGCCACATCGGGCTTCAGCCCTCCCCACCAATATAGACGTCTCAGATCCTGATACATCTTACTCGTACCTGGATGTACAAATTAAGGGGTGCAATGAGCCTCCTGTAAAATCCTCTGCCTCAGCTCTGTATCAGTAGGTACATAGACGTGACCTCGGCGTCTCAATACTCCATCTGCTCCCTGAAGAAACTGTGGTTCCTCATCCCAAGACATCCTATCTCGTATCCTCTGTAAGGTCGGACAGGTCTCCTGTTTCTGTTGAATCTCGTTCAATAGATCAGGTAGAACCTCTAAAGTACTCAGTCGGACATCTTCATCAGGAAATTGGATGTCCAACTCTGACCAGGTCAAGTCTCTCCGTAACTGAGACTGTATTGTCAATCTCGTAATCGCCTACTCTCGAGGCGTTTTCATGCTCAGGGCGTCGGCGACAACGTTCGCCCTCCCTGGATGATACATGATCTCTAAATCAAAGTCCTTGATCAACTCAAGCCACCTACGCTGGAGGTTATTCAATTCCCGCTGCGTGAAAATATACTTCAAACTCTTATGGTTTGTGAAGATCTGACACGTAGCACCATACAGGTAATGTCACCAGATCTTTAGTGCATGAACTACCGCTGCCAACTCCAGATCATGAGTCGGGTAGTTCTCCTCATACGTCTTCAGCTGTCGAGACACATATGCTATCACTCTGCCCCGCTGCATCAATACACATCCCAAGCCTAGCTTGGATGCATCACTGTATACCACAAAATCCTCAGTACCCTCTGCCTGTGCCAAAATAGGAGCAGAAGTCAAATGCCTCTTCAACTCCTCAAAACTCTGCCTACACTGATCAGACCACACAAATCTGGTAGTCTTCCTCAGCAAACTCGTCAGTGGACGGGCAATCACAGAAAATCCCTCCACAAAGCGTCTTTAATAACCGGTTAGGCCAAGGAAACTACGTACTTCCTTGACGTTCGTCGGTGTAGTCCATGCTGCTACTGCCTCAATCTTCGTTGGATCCACCTTGATCCCTTCAGCTAATACCACATGACCCAGGAATGCTACCTCTGGCATCCAGAACTCACATTTAGAGAACTTAGGATAAAGTTCTCTATCCCGCAAAACCTGCAATACAGTCCTCAAATGTCCTGCGTGCTCCTCTCTACTGCGAGAATATACCAAAATGTCATCTATGAAAACCACCACAAACTTGATCCAGGAAGTCGATGAAGATATTGTTCATCAACTCCATAAAGACGGTTGGGGCATTCGTAACCCCAAATGGCATCACTACAAACTCGTAGTGGCCATATCTGGTCCGGAATGCGGTCTTGTGCACATCCTGCTCTCTCACCCTCAGCTGGTGATAACCTAAATGCAGATCAATTCTGGAGAACACAGTCGCTCCCTGTAGCTGATCTAACAAATCATCAATACGAGGCAGTGAATACTTGTTCTTGATGGTCACCTTGTTCAACTCTTTGTAATCTATACATAACCTCAGTGATCCGTCCTTCTTCCGTACGAAGAGGACAGGTGCTCCCCATGGGGACACACTAGGGCGAATGAAGCCCTTCTCGGCCAACTCCTCAAGTTGCCTCTTCAGCTCCAGCATCTCGACAGGCGCCATCCGGTATAGGGCCTTCAAGATCGGTCTCGTACGAGGCTCTAACTCAATGCCAAAATCCACACTCCTCTGAGGCGGCAAACTGGACGGCTCAGCAAACACATCCATTTAATCACAGACAACTGGGATATCCTCTAACATTGGACTCTCCCCCTCCTTCATGGCATTACACCAAAAGGCCTCGCAACCCTGTGCAATTAGTCTAGCTGCTTGTATTGCACTGATAACTGTGCCTACCTTTCCAAGGTCCCAACCTCGGAAAATCTCTATCTGTCCTAACTCGGTAGAGAGGGTAACAGTCCTCCTACCTACATCCAAGACTGCAGAATGTCTATCCATCCAGTCCATACCTAGAACGACTTCCTCATGCTCTAATGGCACGACAAAGAAGTCAACTAATAACACACGGATCCCTACAGTAATTGGACAACCGTGAATCTCACGGGTACCTCTGACCCTACTACCATTGGGTAACCCTATAATAAAGGGCATCCCCTCAACTGTATCTAAACCAAGACGCTTTACACAGGCATCAGAAATAAAAGAGTGCGTAGCATTAGTATCAAATAAAACTTTAGTATCAGTGGTGCCCCAACCACGACCTCTGCCTCTACTCGGCCCAGGAGCAGATCCTTGAGTCGTAGGGCGATCTAGGACTCTCTGTTGTCCCTGTATCTGCTGTTGTTGCTGAGCTGGTCTCTGCCCACCTCCCGCTATACTGGCAGGAGAAGAACCCTACTGGGATGCAGCTCCACCCTGGCGGCAGTAAACGGCTCTATGACCCTGTCTACCACAGGTAAAACACGTCACTAATGGCCTCGTGCACTCGGACTTCAGATGCCCTGGATCTCCACAGTTAAAACACTATCGTCCCTTCTCTGTAGCTGGTGCAGATACAGAACGACCCTGACGTCTCTGACTACCCCCAACACTAGCAGCTCCAGCAGTACCATTGGCCTGCCCAGTACGCTGTCTCTTCTCAGACCTTTCGGCCTGAGAAGCTCTCCTCTGTCCAGCTCTCTCTCTCTCATAATCTGCAGCTCTGTCCTGATAGTCCATCAAGGACTCACGGTGAAAACCTGCCATATAGGCTCGGGTACCATCCCTCAATCGTCGAGAGAAAAGATTGTAACATCCCAAATCTACGGGACTCGGGGTGCTACGGGCGAGACCTCACAATGGGTCCCGACCCTTAGCCTGACAACAATTTCACCGGACCTTTCCAACAAGGCACAAATAAAGGCAAAACTCGAACACGTTTATAATGTATGCGAGACACTGAAAGGTAAGAATACAACGTGGAAACTCAGCCGAGTCCTCAAAACAACATAACCTGATACGAAGTCTAAATGTACGACAACATCCATGAACATCAATATGAAACATGACTCAAAAACGTCCCCGTCCTATAATGTACGGAGACCCCGGCTGTCCACTCTTCCACCTCACTCGGCGGCGTCCCTAACCTGCAAGTCATCTACCACGCGGTTTACACCCGTTAGCTCATATTCTAGGCATTAGAAAAGCGGTGAAGGCACAAACACATACATAACACAAAACATAAATCACACAAGTCCGGTTTATTATCTTTTTATTATTAAGTCGTATCCCATTCTAAATCAACTTCTGTTGTGACACGAGAACCACCGTGGTCTCGCCCCGGTCCCCACTTACCGGCAAAGAATGGTACGGATGCACCCGACCATCTGACCCGCTGGGCTAGTCGCCGGGAACCTCCTACACTCACTCGGTCGTAGGCAGTGATGTCACCGCCCGTTATCATACACTTGGGCCAACATATACATATAAGGTCGGTGGTCATAATTATCGGTTTAATTGTTATAACATAACATAAACACACACCACCAAACACACATCAATGCTAATACACAAAATACGAGCTAAGTAAGTCCGGAGACATACCTCGTCACCAAACCCAAGTCACCACACTCTTGCTTCCCTTAAGGAGGAAGCCCACAACCTGCTTACAAGAGATATGAATATCAATACATACTCACTCTCAAGAAGTCTTAGACTTCACTCTTAGTGATCTATGCAAGATCACCTAACCCTCAAACTAGGAATGCATCCTAGGTCCCAAGTACTCATCACACTCTCAACACATGCAACAATGCACAACAGTTTATATCATCACAAGATATCACACCTCAACCAAAGAGGCACAAGCTAGCCTAGAAGATCCATCATGCTCACATGCCCATATCCAACACTTCCATCGAGCCTTAATGGCTCCTAGGTTCACAACCACTAAGTGGCATTCTCAAGCTACTCTAGGCCATCCTAAGCATGCTACTAACGTGGTTCAACAACATTACTAAGGAAGGAACAAAGAGGAAGGGAGAGGAGGAACCTACTGTCGAAGAAACGCAGCCGCGGAGTCAAGCTGGCGCCCCGGCGGAGCAGAGGCCGCCACTGCAGAACCAGAGGCCGCCCCAGCGGAGCTGCCGGCCGCACCCGCGGCGGAAGGGAGCCACCCACGCGGTCGTCGTGTCCTGGAGCCCCGGAGCCGCCCCCGCGGCCGTGCCGAGCCGCACATGCGGCTGTGCTGGGCCGTGAGACTACTGCCGCCCCCGCGGCCATGCCGAGCCGCACCCGCGGCGGTGTTGTGCCGCTACCGCGGCTGTGCTGAGCCGCCCCTACGGCCGGCCGCGCCCGCGGCCGTGCTGCAGAACGCCGTCTTCGATCGTGGATCCTTGGCTCCAAAGTCCTTCTTCTCTTGCTGGATCTTCTTCAAACACCCATCATTGGTCTTAGGCACCTCTCCTTGACCTAATCGAGCTAAGAACCTATGCATGTAAAGAGTTGAGCAAAACTCCTCAAGATCTTCCTCCATAGCCATGCATAAAGGAGGGAAGAAGAAGAAGAGAAAAACAGCAAGGAAGAGAGGGGAGGGAGAGGAAGGAGCTTACCAACAACCTGAAATCCCCTTGCTGCAGTCCATACACAAAGATCCTCAACAAGATGGAAGAAGAGGAGAGAAGAGAGAAAAAATGGAGCCATGGGAGGAAGGGGGAAAGAAACTAACGTGAATGAGCAAGAGAAGAGAGAGAGAGACGGGACAAGGCTGCCAAAAGGGAGAGGGGACAACAGCTGTCTTGTCAGCTTGCTCGGAACAAGGGGTCGGAAATGACCCCTTGTCACTTTTAACCCGGAACGAAAGGTCGGAACGCGGAAAAAGAGGAAAAACGACGAGTCGGCTCGGGATTTTCTTATGAATAAATCCCGGCTCTCGGCATCTCGGGATTACGGGATAACTACAAGGTGCTCTAAGTCCGGAATAAAATTAATAAAATTCCGGACGTTATATAGATAAACATGCTGATCAACAGGAGGTGCAGCTGGACCCAGTAAAGCCAGCTCCTCCTGGAACCTCTTGATGGCCTCTGAGACTGGCACATCATCAAATCCAGCCTCAACAAAATCTCGCAGTTTCTCCCTCCTCAGTGAGGCAGGGCAGAAACGCTCTCTAATCAAGGTCCTCATCTGGTCATAACTGGTAACCTGACCCCGTACTGACCTCCACTAGTGTTGTGCCAGCTCTCTGAACAGAGTCTGCACCAACTCGACCTGCCTGTCAGCTGGACAGCGAATAGACTCCAAAGCTGAGTCTACATGCCCGATCCAGAGCTCAACCTCCAACCCCACCTTTCCAGTGAAAGGGGGTACACCCATCTGATGGAATGCCTTCAACCAGGTATCTGGTCTAGGCCCTCTATGCTCCTTTGGTGCTCTGGCAATCTCTGTAACAGGTACCTGTACAGCGGGCACCTGAGTAACAGTGTGGGACCTCTCAGATGGTCCCTCTTGTGACTGTAAATTTGGGGCACGTCTACCGGCTCTGGCAACCTCCTCTACACGTCTGAAATAAGCATGAAACTCTGATCTACCCATAGAGACGCGAGCAGAATCACCAGACTGGACTCTCTGTGGTCCTTGTCTCTCAGCTGCCCATTCCTATTCTCAGGAACGACGCTCTCAGCAACTTCCTCGTGGATCTCTTCTGCTGCTTGTAAACCATCAGCAGGTATCCTACCTCGTCCTCTACCTAGAGGGGGTGTACCTCTACCTCTACCTCTACCTCGTCCAGCTGCAGGTAAGGCTCTTGTTTGAACCATCTGCAAAGGACATAAATCTAACTTAGAAGGCTATATATATATATGTATCAAATCAATCACAACAGAATATCTATATATATGTACTGTCGAGATCTTCAGAGGGGTGATGGCTCACGTACACGATATCCCAAAACATTTGTACTCATTTCAAACAAAAATCTTTTGAAAAGTCAGACCCCTTTCGGGTTCTGTTTATTTATCTATTCGAACTTTATTGCAGATTACTAGTGCCATTGTTGTCAACCTGATATTAACTTTGTAACACCCCGAATCCGTAGGACTCGAAGTGCTACTGGGTTAGGATCTCACAATGGATCATAACCCTAGCCTGACAACAGTTTAACTGAATCTTACAACAAGGCACCAACAGATTAAAACAAAACATAAAACTGATATATATATATACATGTCAAAAGGATGATACAGAGTACTGCTGAGTACAAAGTCAAACAGAAATCCGTACAATAAAGATAAACCCAAAATCCCACGATAACGCCCAGTGTACGGAACCCTCAACAGATCACCCTCTCTGGATCACTCCGCAGTTCTCCTAACCTGCGAGGGATATACAACACGATATAAAACTGTTTGCTAACCATACACATATATAGCATGAACATAAGCACAATCACATATCAGTAATAATAAACACTTCAG
Source organism: Fagopyrum tataricum (assembly GCA_002319775.1). NCBI lineage: Eukaryota > Viridiplantae > Streptophyta > Magnoliopsida > Caryophyllales > Polygonaceae > Fagopyrum > Fagopyrum tataricum. The sequence goes on along the minus strand of CM008281.1, from coordinate 29,421,668 downwards.
CATGATATCAAACATTTACCCGGTTTATTATCTTTAATAAGTCGAATCACTCAATCGTATAAATAGATATATATGAAAATATGTGACACGAGGAATATAATCCCCGCCTTTGAGTGCTCTAGCCAGCTGGAATAGTATCAGCACACCTCCCGTGTACCCTATGGGAGTGGTGAGGGGTCCTTCCTTTATACCAGATATGGCCTGACTACAGAGAACCTCCCAGACTCCACTACGGGATGAAAGGGAAAGGTTATCACGGCCAATACAATGGGCGGTCAATATAACATAGGTCGGTGACCATCATAAGCATGCTATAAGCATATAACAAACACCACTCATGTAACATCCAATATAGAGATGGCAGCTAAGTCCTATGGACTTACCTCAATCTCAGAAGTAACTCAACTACGATCAACTCTCCGACTGGTCCACTCCAAACTGGAGGGCAACATGGCCTATACAAGGCATACACATATATATATCAAACTACTATCACACAAAGGGGTCACACCTAGACCCAAGGGATCCATAAGGATCATATCCAACTTATAACCTCAAATCCATAACCGGCATATCTCTATCATACTCATCATAAACCGACACCTAGCATGGTACTAGTTCCCTCATACTAGGAAAGGAAAGGAGTTACCCAACTATGGGTAAATCCCGGGATGAGACACACCTGCGTGATCAAGGGACGCAGAGGCGGAACGCCGGCAACCGCGGGCGCAGAGCCACTCAGCCGCGGGGCGGTGACAAGGGTCGTTGGCGACGCAGGCACGGCACGGGCGCTGCGGCACAGGGTCCGCAAGGGCGGTGACTTCTGGCCGCGGGGCGGCAACACTGTAGAGGCGATTCTGCAGTTTTTCCTCGGCTCTTCCCGTGATCAAATCCTTCCTCTTCTCTTCCAAGTCCACACACAAACATGTCCATACACATACTAACATCAATACCCTTAGCATACATCTAATCCTAAGCTAGAAAGATTGAATCCAAGGGAAGGAAGAAGAAAGAAAGAAAGGAGAAGCAAGCACTTACCACTTCTGAAGATCCTAGGCTGCAGGGAGGATCAACACACACCAAAGCTGGCTTCCAAGCTCAGCAACACACACACTAGCACCATCATCAACCACAAAGTACAACAACTCTCTTCCAAACCAAAAAAAACCAAGACAAGATAAGGAGAACAAGGGAGAGGTAAGGAGGACATGGGAAGCTGAAGAAAGGAGTGAGGATGGAAACCCTTGATCAGCCAAGAGCAAGGAAAGACATAAGCAAAGGTAAAGCACGGGTCAACAAAGTCAACAAAGCCGGCTGCAGCCGCCAGAATCCGCAAGCGCGGTCTCCTGAGCCGCAGGGGCGGATACCCGCAGGGGCGGCACCTGGTGCACGCGGGTGCAGCTAGGCCAATCTCGGCCAAAGCTAAACTCGGCTAAAGTCAAAACTCGGTCCGAAAGGATAGGGCTCTAACAAATCCATAGCCTAGTTTAGTTATATATAATAGATATAATAGATATATAGATAATGTATAATCAAGAAAGTGAAATTTGAATTTTAAAATATTTATTTTTTTTAATTAAAAATAAAATTAACAAATAAAAACTAAAAAATGAAAACTTTAAGAATCCGGTCTTTAAATTTAACAACTTTAATAATTAAGAATCAAGTTTTAAAATATATATTTTTAGGGAATGGGAATTTAGTAATATGTAACTCCCCGAATCCGCGGGACTCGGGATGCTACGGGCGAGACTTCACAATGGGTCCCGACCCTTAGCCTGACAACAATTTCACCGGACCTTTCCAACAAGGCACAAATAAAGGCAAAACTAAAACCGTTTATAATGTATCCGGAAAACTAAAAAGTAAATATACAAGGTGGAAACTCAGCCGAGTCCTCAAAATGACATAACTCCGATAAGGAAATCTAAACCGTATAACATAATTCAACAACACAAAGGCATAACCCCAAAAACGTCCCTGTCCTATAATATACGGAGTCCCCGGTTGTCCACTCCTCCACCTCACTCGGCGGCGTCCCTAACCTGCAAGGCATCTACACAACGGTTTAAAACCGTTAGCTCATATTCGAAGCATTAGAAAAGAGGTGAAGGCACATACACACATATATCACATATATCACATAACACGCACATACTCCAAAACACACAAGATCGGTTTATTATCTTTTTATTATTAAGTCGTATCCCGTTCTAATTCAACTTAGGTTTGTGACACGAGAACCACCGTGGTCTCGCCTCGGTCCCTACTTACCGGCAAGGAATGTTACTGATGCATCTGACCGTCTACCCGCCCAGGCTTGTCGCCGAGAACCTCCTAGACTCTCGCAAGAGCTAGGCAGATGATGTCACCGCCCGTTATCATACACTTGGGCCAAAGTAATATAAAGTCAGTGGTCCTATTTATCGGTTTAGTTGTTTATAAGATAAACAATAACACTCAAACATACCACCAACACACATCGATGCTAATACGTAAAATACGAGCTAAGTAAGTCCGAAGACTTACCTCGTCACCACACTCAACTCACAACACTCTTGCTTCCTTAGGGAGGAAGCCCACAACCTGATCACAAGGAGATATGCATATCAATACATGCTCACGCTCAAGAAGTCTTAGACTTCACTCTAGTGATCTAAGCAAGATCACATAACCCTCAAGCTAGGAATGCATCCTAGGGTTCAAGGTACTCACCACACTCTCAGCACATGAAAGCAACTCACAACAGTTTATAACTTCACATGATCTTAAACCTCAACCAAGAAAGAACAAGCTAGCCTAGAAGGTCCATCATGCTCAACATACTCATAACCATCAACTACATCGAGCCTTAAGGGCTCCTAGGTTCACAACCACTAAGTGGCATCTCAAGCTACTCTAGGTCATCCTAGGCATGCTACTAACATGATACAACTACTTAACTAAGGAAGGAACGAAGAGGAAGGGAGAAGAGAGCCTACTGTTGAAGAGAACACAGCCGCGGAGTCAAGCTGGCGCCCCTGCGGAGCTGTCACCGCCCCCGCAGCCTCATGGCGCCGCCCCTGTGCCTCCTGGCGCCGCCCCTACGTCTCCTTCCGCCGCCCCCTACGGCTCTTGGCGCCTCTTAGCGCCGCCCCTGCGGTGGCCTTGATCCGCACCCGCGGCTCTAATGATCCGCCCCCGTGGTAACGCTGCAGAAGCTTGTCTTCTTCATCTATGACCGTGGATCCTTGGCCCCAATGTCCTTCTCTCCTTGCTGGGTCTTCTCCAAATACCAACCACTGATCTTAGAGTCCTCTCAACGACCTAAACAAGCTAAGAACACATGCATGCAAGGATTTAAGGGAAAAGCTTCCTCAAGAGCTTTATCCATGGCCATGGATGAAGGAGGGGGAAAGAAAGGGATAACCAGCAAAGAAGAGAAGGGAGGGAGAGGAAGAAGCTTACCACACTAGATCTGGATTCCCTCTACTGCAGTCCACACATGCAAGAGCTCCCAAGGTGGAAGAAGAGCAAAGAGAGAGAAGAGAGGAAGAGAGGAAGATGACTAACGTGAAAGAGAAGAGAGGAGAGAGATGGAGGGGACAAGAGCTCCCAAAGGGGAGAGGGGATCAAGGGGTCAACTGACCTCTTGTCACCTCAGCTCGGAACGAGGGGTCAGAAATGACCTCTTGTCACCTCAGCTCGGAACGAAGGGTCGAAAAGCGGAAAAGGGAATAACGACGAGTCGGCTCGGGATTTTAGGAATAAATCCCGGCACTCAGCACTTCGTGCCTGCGGGAGAACTGAACCGCTAACGCGGGATGGTCGACAAAACGCTCTATGTCCGGAATAGAAATTCCGGATGTTACATAATATATGGTGATTTGGCTGAAATCCTGAACCTTAGAGCGCCACGTCAGCAATCCGTAGACTACTTTAGTTATATATAATAGATAATAGATATATAGATAATGTATAATCAAGAAAGTGAAAATTGAATTTTAAAATATTTATTTGTTAATTAAAAATTAAAAATTAACAAATAAAAACTTTAAGAATCTTCTATTTAAATTTAACAACTTTAATAATAAGAATCAGGTTTTAAAATATATATTTTTAGGGACTAGCAATTTAGTAATATATGGTGATTTGGTTGAAATCCTAAAACCTTAGAGCGCCACATAGCAAATCCGTAGGTTACTTTAGCTACTTTAGTTATATATATTAGATAATAGATATATAGATAATGTATAATCAGGAAAGTGAAAATTGAATTTTAAAATATTTATTTGTTAACTAAAAATTAAAAATTAACAAATAAAACTGTAAGAATCCGGTCTTTAAATTTAACAACTTTAATAATTAAGAATCAGGTTTTAAAATATATACTTTTACGGAGTGGCAATTTAGTAATATATGGTGATTTGGCTAAAATCCTAAAACCTTGGAGCGCCACGTCAGAAATCCGTAGGCTACTTTAGTTATATACTTGCTTAATTCCCGTGCCTTGCACGGGATTTGAAAAAAAAATATATGATATTATATAGTATCATTTGTAAAGTTAATGGTCATATTATGGTAAAGTTCGATCATTAATTTACCGTAAATTATTTTGTATATTAATGGTCATATTATTCATTATCTCTTCGAGTATAAATTATTTTTAATTTTTTTAGCATTTATACATTTTTATAAGTTTTTTTTATGTCAGTCATAAATTTGTTAACAATTTTTATCAAATTTAAACCGTGTTTAATAAAGTGTCAACCAATTTTTGTATAATAATTTGACTAATAATTTACTTGAGTTACAAAATAAAATTTATAACAAAAATCTTGTAAAGTTAAATAAAGTAATTTAAAGTCAACGATAATTTCCCATTCATTAGAAAAAAGGCTCTATTAAATTCTAATATAAAATCGATTCTTAATATATATATATATATATATATATATATATATATATATATATATATATATATATATATATATATATATAAACCTAATGCTTTATACTTTTTAGTTGTATGATTATTTTAATAAAAATAAAAAAATTTATAAAAAGGTTTACAATTTTTATAAATTAGAATTGTACGCAAAATTGTTTAGTAAGCAATGAATCAACAATACATATTTAATAAACTTTGGGTGTATTTATCATTGAGCAATGAAGATAAATTTATATATATATATATATATATATATATATATATATATATATATATATATATATAAAATTAATAATATTAATTATTTGATAAGCTTTTATCAAATACGTTTATTAAATATAGACTAGGCATGTAACATATATTAATTAATCGGTTAATATTTTTACTAAAATACATTAATCCTAGTTAATTAAATTTGTAGAAGATATTAAAACTATGTATACTATATAAATTAAGATTAGTTTACATATTACTAATTATATCCTAATTGAGTGAAAATTCAGATCATATTCCTTAATAATTACATGTTGTAAAATGGTAGTTCTTGAAAGGAAACTATTATTACCAATAAAATCATATATGGTAATAATTAATACAAAATAGTATAAGATCAATTATATATTTTTTAATGGAAATAAGTTTACATCATCTCCATAAATAAAAAAAATATAAGGTAAAAAATGAGGTGGCGCAATTTAGAGACGACACGTGGTGAAATCCTATGTGGCTTAATGTAGACACGACATGTGGCAAAATCCGAGGTAGCTTAACGTGGGAACATCAAGTGGGATTATTTACTTTTGTTTTAATATTATACTAGCTTAGTACCCGGGCATTGCACGGAGTTTGTAAAAATTTATATTAAGGAATAGTTATTAATGAAATAAAGAATCAATGTCAAATAAAAAATAACATATAATAACTTTAAATAAAATTTTAATCTTTTAATAATATCAAATGACTTATATTTATGTTATTAAGTAAGTTAAATACTTATTTGTCTGATAACACTTGTTATATAATCTAATAATAGTATAAAATCTTTTATATATACATTTTACATAGAAAAAACAAATAATTTAAGTTTTAAATATATATATATATATAAAACTTTTCCTACAATTATAGAAAGTCAATATACAAAATGGAACCATATATTAAAATAATTATACAATTTCCTTATTTAGATTATGTCTTTATTTGTTATCTTAATTAAGAGAGATAAAATAATTTTTGAAAAATCATGTAAATAGGTGGCACAATATATAGGCGACATGTAGCAAAATTCAATGTGGCATGATTTAAAGACGACACTTGGCGTAATCTGATGTGGCGCAATGTTAGGGTGACAAGTGACAATATTCACTTATGCTTTATGTATAGTACATAGTAGATAATAGATTTAGTAAAAAAAATATTTAGGGGAAAAATCGTGAGGCCGCCACGTCAGCATTTTGATTGTTGTTTTAGTAAAGTGTATAGATTGAAAGGGCAAATTAGGAATATCAAATTACTCAAGCCCTAATGAATTGGTTTAATGAAAATCCAATTGTTTCAATAAAGACCCAACTATTTTAATAAAAGTCCAAGTGTTTTAATGAAAGCCCAAGTGTTTTAATAAAGTTGAAATATATTCTATATACTTTACTAGAAGAGCCATCATGCTGACGTGACAGCCTCATAAATTTTCTCGGATTAAATATTTTTAATAAATCAATAATTAAACCAAAAAATTTTTTTAACTAAAACAATATTTAAATTTTATATCAACAAATCTTTTCAATAAACAAATAATTTAATATATATTGTAAAAACTAAATAGGAAGATCTCGGATAACAAGATCTCCTAATAATTTTAATATGTGACGTAAAATTTTCAAAATTCGAAGGGAATCAATTTGTATCTTTTTAACGAAAAAATCGGATCGATCATCTGTTATCGTTTTAACGAAATCAATTTGTTTTTTATATGCGTATTTTCTCTAAATATATCAGATCATATGAAACTTCTCACACAAACTTTTCACATAATCTATATACTTTACTAAAAGAGCCGTCATAATGCTGACGTGACGGCCTCACAAATTTTCTCGGATTAAATATTTTTACTAAATCAATAATTAAACCAAAATATCTTTTAACTAGGTGACACTAGTTGGATTCCGGGAAGTCTCGAGTTCGATCGCCGTCGAGAATAATGCGGAAGCTTTAGCAAAAAGAATTGTTATTTGGTCAGGGGGTTCGATCCTTCGTAAGAACATACAGACCGACAAAGGTAGATGTACCACTAACCCAATTCACTCGTTCGATTCTTGTGAGCAGCAAGGTGGTTACTATGGTAACAGAGCGTCAATCCCACCCGGATGTACAACGTCTCCTACCTGCATTATCCCAGTCACATTCTATCTCTCCAAGGTTGTCAAATAAAGGTCGGGAAAAGGAGCTTACCACTCTCGTCGTCGCAGAGTCTCGTGCTAGGTGAAGGTGTGAGAGTCGGTGGTCGGTTTGACAGAGGGAAGAGAGAAAAGGGCTCTCGTCAGAACAAGGTGGGTCAACAGTGGTGAGAGGGATTCGAGGCGTGAATTCGTATTTATCGAGATCGACAGAGGCTAAACGGAGAAGAAGGATGCGAGGTGGCGGAAGGTCGATTATGGCGGTTCCGTTAGCGGCCGGTGTTTCCGACGGCAAGTACAGAGGTTACTTCTCTGTGGTGGAGCGGCTAGCAGGGGCAGGTTGAGAGCGAGTGCAGAGGAGAGGTAGGTTATTTCCGGGCAAAGTCGAGTTGCGGAAGGGTCGGGATATCGTTGGTCTTCAAGGCTCCTTCAACGCTCGCATTCAATCTGTCATCAATTCCGTGTAACGGCCCTTGACGAGGCGTTGGAAAGACGGAAGACGAACGAGATGCTCACTGCCAGATCTCCCGAGCTGTTTTATTTATTTTTTGGTTAGAGGAGATAAATCTCCGCGCCTAGACGCTCATAAAAAAGAAAAGGACATTACAACCGAGTCATCCAGGGAAGCGAGACCCCCCTAAAGTCATTAAAGAGAAGAACACGAGTGCAAAGAGGAGGTTCAACAACATGATAAACCCCAAAATCAAGAGAGAAGGCGAAATCCGCAAGCGCATCCGCTACTTTATTGCCTTCTCGAAACACATTGTCAAGACTAACAGTCTAGTCTCGAGTAAGGAAGCCTTGGCAAGAAACAACCAGGCTAAACAGAGGGTGCGCAGGAGAGACCCCCTTAGAAATGAGATCGATAATGATGTGAAATCCACCTCCGCATATACATTTCGATAACCACTATCCCATGCAAGTTGGAGTCCATGAATGACACCCCAAAGCTCAGCTGCATGAGCCGTCGCACTGCCGAGATTAGCCACTACACCCTTCAGCCACACTCTGTTCTCATCTCGAAGTACACTCCCTGAAGACGTCAGATTAAGATCTCCTCTACAAGCGCCATCCGAGTTCATTTTAATCCAACCTTTCTCCGGACATCTCCATTAAACGAGTACTTCTTTCTTATGAGGTAGTATAGCAGTACTCCTCCCCTCAAAAGCATTGACAACCTCCTCATACCGACCCCGAATAAAATCAACCTTCCGAACCACCCCTTCACTTCGGTTAAAAACCTGGCCATTACGCCACTTCCACAACCACCAAGTGGTAATAGCGAAAAGAACATTCCATTTCAGGGTGAGACCTGGCACAACCTTCGCATTCAGATTCTCAAAAATCCATGCCTCCCATGGGAGAGAGAAGAAAACTGCATGGTGCGTGGAAGGGACGAGATCAGTCCAGGGTTGTCTCGCGAACCTGCAGTCCCGCAACAAATGCAAAATAGCCTCCTCTCCTGCATTGCAAGAGCTACAGCCGGCTTCCCTTGCAATATGCCTACGTTCCCGTTCTTTGTTCGTAAGGATTACACCCCAGCAGACCCGCCACATCAAATTACGGATACGTTCAGGGACTTGTAAACTCCACACTTGTTCAAATAGACCAGTTCTGACCCCACTCCCTTCTTGCTCATTCCTGATCATTTTAACAGCAGAAGAAACACTAAAGACACCATCTTTTGAGGCCAGCCATCGAACCACGTCCTGGGTATTCGTTCCATCAACCAGTACACACGAAATGAGCTTGAGGAAACAAACATTGGGCAGTCGGCAAGTCAAATAGGTCCAGTTCCAACCAACGCCCTCAGTCCACACATCCCTGACAGTGAGAGCCAAGTCCGTGCTAGTAAGTGGGACGGGGCATACAGTTTTCAGAGGCTCACTAAGGAGCCAAGTATCATTCCAAAACAATATCGATCTTCCATCATGCACATTCCAACCTATATTAGGTGCAATCACTTTATTATATCTAGTTACAATACTCTTCCAAATATAGGAACATCCTCCAGTCAAATTTAAAGACGATGGCCACTCCTGGTTAACTAATTTGTATCTCTTCAAAAAATACTTGCCCACTTACTATTTCGGTTAAGGAAAAGACGTCACCCCAGCTTACTCACAAGTGCGAGATTGGAGTCAACAGCACTCCTCAAGCCCAGATCTCCTTTTGCTAAAGGCCTACATAACTTTTCCCAGCTCAACAAGTGAAGCTTACGAGCTCCTTCACTGCTACCCCACACGAAATCCCTGCAGATTCTATCAAGCTTCGCACACACACCCTTGGGAAGCAAAAAAGTATGCATATAGTACTGAGGAATGGTAGACAACACCGACTTTGTCAAGGTTACTCGACCAGCAATACTTAACGAGTGGAGTTTCCAACCCGTTAGACGTGCCGTAACTTTCTCAAGAAGTGGAGAGAAAAAACCTTCATTTACTGGACCATGAATAATGGGGATTCCCAAGTATACACCAAGATCTCTAGTAGAAGTAATGCCCGAAACAGAACTCAACCTTGCTTCCAATTCACCCCTAATATTATGTGATACATAAAGTTTAGATTTAGGAATACTAACCTTTTGACCCGAAGCACTACAAAATCTGTCTAGAATCTGCTTTATCACCCCAAGTTGTTGGGTGGAAGCCTCCGTGAAGAGCAAAATATCATCTGCGAAGAAGAGATGGGAAAGTTTTGGTCCTCCTCTAGATAAACTCATCGGTTTCCAGGAGCCATCAACAACAGCTCTATCAAATCATATGGCCAAGTCTCTCCAGACAGAGAAGAAAGAGATAAGGAGAGATGGGATCACCTTGACGTAATCCTCTAGTCATCGGAAAAGACGTTGACTTCTCCCCATTCCAAAGGACACTCATGGAACCTGAAGTGATACAAGTAGTAATCCACTCCACCAAAGCCAGCGGAAACCCAAGATCATGGAGCGTGTCAATAACAAATTCCCAACGAATCCTGTCGTAAGCCTTCTCGAGGTCAAGTTTTAAAATCATCCATCCCTTCCGACCCTTTTTCTTCTTCATCGAGTGAACCGCCTCTTGTACTAAGACCACGTTATCCGAAATTAGGCGGCCTGGAATAAAGCTACTTTGTGCCGGACCAACAACGCTGTCAATCAACCCTTTCAACCTATTTGTGAGCACTTTGGTAATGGTCTTATAGCACACGTTGCATAGACTTATCGGACGAAATTGATGATTAAGTTCTGGTTTTGCTGTCTTCCCAATCAAAACAATGAGAGTTTCATTCGACTGAGGAGGAAGAGTATTAGTCCTAAGGAAGGTTTGCACATAATTCACGAGAGACGGACCGATCTCCTTCCACAGTTTTTGAAAAAAGATCGGTTGGAAACCGTCAGGTCCCGGTGCTTTCAAAGGTCCCGTCTCCTTCAGAGCTTCCCATACTTTCTTCTCCTCACAGGGCCTGGCCAAATGTACGATACTAGACTGGGACAGCCGAGGAAAACCTCCAAATGGGAGAGCGTCAGTAACACCCAAGTCCGTAGGACCATATAACGTCTGAAAGAACTGAACGGCATGTCTCTCAAGGATAGACTGATCAAAGCACCAATTGCCCTCCTCGAGTCTTAGCGAGTCCACCCGATTTCTCTGTCTTCGAATAACCGTAGAAAGATGAAAAAAAGTAGTATTTCTATCACCTAGGGAGATCCAGTTCTGTCGGGACTTTTGACACCATAACAATTCTTCTTGAGCCAAGACCTGATCTAAGCTGGAACTAAGAAAGGATTCCTTGCTAATCAGATCACCAGTGACCCCCTAGAAAGGTCAAGATTAACCTCATCAAGTTGTCTCAACTGATTTTCCTTCCTCTCTATTATATTTCCAAAGACTGCTTTATTCCACTTACGAAGAACCCTTTGCAGATTAGCCAACGCCTCTAGGAGATGTGCAACACGGCTCCAAGCCGTATTAATCAGCTCACTGAACTCAGGATGGGAGAACCAAGCCGCCTGGAATCTAAACGGCCTCCTTCTAGCAGACGTCGGTCTATTCCCCTCTAAATCAAGCAGTAGAGGATTATGATTAGAAGACAAGCGTCGCAGATGAAGAACCTTGGCTTCAGGCCAACGAATCCTGCCATTCGGAGAGACTAGAACCCTATCAAGTCTCTTAGAGATTCTCGTGATCACAGTCTTTCCTCTCGACCAAGTATAAGGAGAGCCTTGATATCCCATATCCACCAAGTTATTACTACCAATCCAATCCCCAAAATCTAAGGAAGCCTTAGATAGACGACCTGAGCCTACTTGTCGCTCTTCAAGGTGATGTATAACATTGAAATCTCCTCCAACAAAGATCGGGTAAGTAGAAGATGACACAATATCAGACATGCTATACCACACACTCCCCCGTCTGGACGGATCCGGACTAATATAAACCACCAGAAGGTTAAAAGTAGAATCCCCACGTTCACCTGGGCTAAAATAAATTGTTCATTCATTCCTTCTCGGTAATGGATAACTCATCATCCTCGTCACCCTCCTCCACTCTTTCACCAATTTGAAGGATCTTTGATTGACCTTGAAAGCATTAAATCAAATTCACATATAATCAATACAAAGCTACTATTACAAACTATAATCATATATAAAACATAACAAAACAAGATCAGTTACCTTCGACAAAACCACTAACACGCAACCAATCTTCATAGCACACAAGTGCTTTGATAGTATCAACAACAAGAGAACTTCTCGAATATGTTATAATTTTCTTTCCCAAACTAAAAGCATATTCTGATGGAACACTTGAGATAGGAATAGATAGAATATCTCGGGCCAAAGAAGAAAGGGATGGAAGAGTGTTAGAATTAAATTTTCAAAACTCTAAAATATCAAACTCTTTTCTAAAATCATGATTTTCCTCATCAAGATACTGCTCTAACTCAGGTTTACTAGTAGTCTTCATCTTCTTGCTTAAATGATCAAACAAACTATCATAATGAGAATGAAAACCCCTCCTCCGTTCAGTAATTTCTGCATTAGATGATAAATTCCCTGCTGCATTGTTATTGTTTTCTGCACTATTACTGTTTTCTGCAACCCCATCCTTTTTGTATTCATCTAACAACTCTATCAAAGTTTCCTCGACTTTAGCAATAATCTCTTTGGCTTTATCATCCCAAACAGTTTTTCATAGCAAAAATAAACACCTTACAATTTCATACGAGGATCCAAAATAGCAGCACAAGACAAAAGCAAATTATAGTTACCCCAATACTTTGCAAACTTCAGTTTCATTTGAGTGACCATATCAGAAAAAATGCAGTAGGGATCTTCAGCAATAGATGATAAATGCATATGAATACTCCACACTCCTTGTAAATCTCATCCACTTTTTCCCAATCATCCACTGACAAACGATGTGCTTTCAAATCGAAATCCTTGCTAACAAAACTATCAATTGGATCTTGAAAGTATAGAAACCTATCGAGCATTGTGAATCTCGAATTCCACCTAATAGGAGTGTCTAAACGCAGCTTCTTGGTAGATTTTAATCCAAAGTTTGTGCAAGTAATTTCATAGAACTTTTTCTTCCTAGGTATGGAATGCCTTAGATGGATGATAATCTTACAAATTTTGACAACAACGGCATCTAAAAGCTTCAAGCCATCTTGCACCACCAAGTTAATTATATGGCAACAACAACGCATGTGAAAATATCTCCCCTAAATAGCAAAGCGTTTTTCCTAACAAGATGACTCCTAAGGGATGCAATCATAGTATCATTATATGATGCATTGTCAAGGATAAAGGTAAAAACCTTTTCTGAAATTTTTCATTCACCTAAACATAGCAAAATCTCTTCAGCAAGAGAAACACCATCAAAGGGAGGGGTTACAGCTGAAAATTTGATCATCCTCTTTTGCAATTTCCATTGTTTATCAACCCAATGACTTGTTACACACTTACACACATGAACTCCTCTGAACTATTCTCACTTCTCCAATTATCCGTTGTAAAACTAATTCTACCAGAAGTGTTTTGTAACACAACACAAACCAACTTCTTAGTTTCTTTATAACGAGCAATTGCATCTTTATTAATCGTAAGTCTACCAACAAGATCAAATTCAGGTGCAATAACTCTCAACAAATTTTTAAAACCGGGTTCCTCAACAATACTAAAGGAATGACCTCCAGATACAACAAATTGACATAAAGCTTTACGGATGTCATCAAAACCAGCAAACTGACTCCTTATAGACATTTGATTCACATTTGTATTAGTTGTAGAACCACCAACAGATATGCAATAACTTTTTATATCACGATTACGATGAACAGAGCATGAAGATACATGTCTATTAAGATGAGTTGTACCATTACCTGAATGAGCATTTAGTACTTTCTTGCAATAATTACACGTAGCCGTAATAGTGCCATTGTCATTCACTGATTTAGTCATGTGAGCCCACACACTGGAAGTAAGCTTTTTACCCGATGTTGTGCAGTGCTCAATCGGTTTATTTGCTCTACTTGAAACCTCAACACAATCATCAATTTAATCTGGAGGAGATTGTTCAGCCATCCTTCTGCAATATACAAACAGTCAACACATTATTAGTATTTTACAGATTACAGATTTATTGATCAAGCATACAGATTATTTGCAGATTACAAAATTTACAGATTAGAGATCAAATATATGCAAGACTGATTTTAGCTTCAACTACCTATGACTATTATCTAAATATTTGAGTTGTAGTAAACACATTAAGCACATAGCAGGCATCAACTACTTATCTATTAGACTATTATCTGATTTTAGCTTCAACTCCTTGTATAGTATTAGCTCTAATCTGAATATATAACCTACAATAAACACATCAACATCAAGCATATTACACGCAATCACGCATCAAGCCATCAACTATGTATCTATTAAACTACAATATCAGCTCTAATCTGAATATATAAACTATAATATCAACTCTAATCTGGATATATAAACTATAGGATAAAAGAAGAAGCAACAAGCTGCAAGATGTAAGTCAGGTAACACTTACTGAAGTGGTGAAGCTTGGATCTGAGGTTGAGAGTTGAGAAGCACCGAGGAGACTCTCAGAGAATCCGGTGAGAGACGCCGACGAGAGGTTGCTCAAAGGAGAGGAGTTTGTGTAAGGGAGTCGAGGGAAAAAGGAAGTGAGATTTGAGAGAGAATGTTGAGTGAGGGTCGAGGGAGACTGACGAGTTTGTGGATCTGGATTGAGAGATGACTGACTATCGAGTGAGGGTCGAGAGAGACGAGTCAGACGACTGACGGTCGAGAGTCGAGGGAGACGACTAAGGGTCGATCGAGTGATTTGAGTCGGTGAAGAAGGACTGAAGGACAGAGGGAATGAGGGTCGAGGAGACGAGGACTCGGCTGAAGCTCCTACTCTTTCTCTCTTAGTTAGGGTTAGGAACTTAGGAAGTTAGGAGTTAGGGTTTTCTTAAGAGGGTATATATATTTTTATTTTTATTTTATTTTTTTAATTCGGGCCGGGCAAGCAGCCCGACCGGGCTTTATGCTCTGACCGGATTCGGCCCATTTGTCCGACCGGGCCGGGTCGAGCAACCCGTCCGGGCTTTTTACCTTGACCATATCCTCCAGTTTTCCCGGTGGGCGGGACGGGCCGGACGGGTCGACCCTGATAGTATCAGCTCTAGAAGGGCCTAATACACTGTAAGATTGAATGTTATAGGCCATTAATTCATATTTAAAATTAATGACCAACAAAAAATTGGCACGTCATACGTCTACCCTCGTGAATTATCATTTACTAGTACCAATATTAAATTGCATGCATTTACCTTCATTGTAATTTTTTATATATATTATAATACTTTTCAGAAAATTCAATAAACATATAACCGATGATCATTTTTTTTATATTTATTTTTTGAAAGTGGAAAGTGGTTAGGTTAGTTACCTTCTAGAGGTAGTCCAATCTAAAGCATCCTTGCGGATGAGAACACAAAGTTCGGTATCATCAGAAAAATTGGTGTTGGGGGTCGAGATTCCCAGATGGGTCAATCGGTCGGCAACACAGTTTATTTCTTTGAAAACATGCTTGATCTAGATTTCGTCAAAATAACAAAGATTCAGTCTGGAGTCGGATACAATCATCTCGGCATCCCATGGACAGCTCCACACACCTTGGAGTGCCCTTATAACACACAGATTGTCCCCTTCGATTTCAATATTTTTGATCTGCAGTCTAATTGCCTCTTGTAAACCAGCCTTAAGAGCGTAAGGTTCAGCTTTTATAACAGATTTGAAGTTATTTTTCTTTGCATCAAGGCTAACAACCTCTCCATTATGATTTCGAATCACAAAACCAATGGATGTTACACCCGAATCAAGTTTTGAACCGTCAAAATTAAGTTTATGGAAACCCGGTTTTGGTTTATCCCACTTAATTTTGTTTCTGAAAAACCGGATACTCCTCAGATGTCCTGCATGCTCCTCTCTACTATGAGAGTACACCAAAATGTCATCAATGAAAACCACTACAAACTGATCCAGGAAGTCGATGAAGATGTTGTTCATCAACTCCATGAAGACTGCTGGGGCATTCATTAGCCCAAATGACATCGCTACAAACTCCTAGTGTCCATATCTGGTCCAAAATCCTGTCCTATGCACATCCTGCTCTCTCACCCTCAACTGGTGATATCCCGAGTGCAGGTTAATCCTGGAAAACACAGTCGCTCCCTGAAGCTGATCTAACAAGTCATCAATACACGGCAGTGGATATTTGTTCTTGATGGTCACCTTGTTCGGCTCTCTGTAATCAATACATAACCTCAGCGATCCGTCTTTCTTCCGTACGAAGAGGACATGTGCTCCCCATGGGGACACACTAGGGCAAATGAAGCCCTTCTAGGCCAACTACTCAAGTTGCCTCTTCAACTCCAGCATCTCGACATGCACCATCCGGTATGGAGCCTTCGAGATCGGTCTTGTACCAGGCTCTAACTCAATACCGAAATCCACACTCCTCTGAGGCGGCAAACTGGACGGCTCAACAAATACATCTATATAATCACAGACAACTGGGATATCCTCTAATCTTGGACTCTCCCCCTCCTTCATGGCATAACACCAAAAGGCCTCGCAACCCTGTGCAATCAATCTAGCTGCCCGTATCGCACTGATAATTGTACCTACCTTTCCAAGGTCCCATCCTCGGAAAACCTCTATCTAACCTAACTCGGTAGAGAGGGTAACAGTCCTCCTACCTACATCTAAGACTGCGGAATGTCTAGCCATCCAATCCATACCTAGATTGACTTCTTCATACTCTAATGGCATGACAAAGAAGTCAACTAGTAACACACGGGTCCCTACAGAAATGGGACAACCGTGAATCTCACGGGTACCTCTGACCCTACCACCATCGGGTAACCCTATAATAAAGGGCATCCCCTCAACTCTATCTAAACTAACACGCTCTACACAGGCATCAGAAATAAAGAGTGCGTAGCACCAGTATCAAATAAAACTCTAACAGGTAAACCATGAATCAGAATGGTACGTGTAGCAGTAGGTGCAGCTGGCTCCTCTGCACTCCTCAGCTCAAAAACTCGGCCTTGTGGGCCTCGGGTATCAGTGGTGCTCCCACCACAACCTCTGCCTCTACTCGGCCCAGGAGCAGATCCCTGAGTCGTAGGGTGATATGGGACCATCTGTTGTCCCTAACTCTGATGTTGTTGAGGTGGCCTCTGCCCATCTCCCGCTGCACTAGCAGGAGAAGAACCCTGCTGAGAGGCAGCTCCACCCTATCGGCAGTAAATAGCTCTGTGACCCTGCCTACCCACAGGTGTAGCAAATCACTAGTGGTCTCGTGCACTCTGGCCTCATATGCCCTGGATCGCTAGATTTAAAAAATTGGCGTCCCTTATCTGCAACCGGTGTAGATGAAGGCTAACTCTGGCGTCTCGGGCCTCGCCCAGTACTAACTGGTCCACCAGTACCACTGGTTTGCCAAGTACGCTGCCTCTTCTCAGACCCTCCGGCCTGAGAAGTTCTCCTCTGTCCAGCTCGCTCCCTCTCATAGTCGGAAGCTCTGTCCTGATAATCAATCAGGGTCTCACAGTGAAACCCTGCCATGTAAGTCCGGGTAGCATCCCTTAGTCGTCGTGAAAACAAATATACGTGCTGATCTATAGGAGGTGCAGCTGGACCCAGCAATGCCAGCTCCTCCTGGAACCTCCTGATAGCCTCGGAGACTGGTACATCCTCAAACCCAGCCTCCACAAAATCCCGCAGTTTCTCCCTCCTCAGTGAGGCAAGGCAGAAACGCTCTCTAATCATAGTCTTCATCTGCTCATAACTGGTAACTTGTACTCGTACAGACTTCCACCAGTGTTGTGCCAGGTCTTTGAACAAACTCTGCACTAACTCTATCTGTCTGTCAGAAGGACACCTAATGGACTCCAAAGCGAGTCCACATGTCCAATCCAAAGCTCCACCTCTAACCCCACCTTCCCAGTGAAGGGGGGTACACCCGTCTGATGAAAAGCCTTCAACCAAGTGTCTGGTCTAGGCCCTCTATGCTCCTCCCGAACTTGAGGAATCTCAGCAGCCTGTGCCTGTACAGCTGGCACCTGTGGAACTCCGTGGGATCTCTCAGATGGTCCCTCCTGTGCTCGCAGGTCTGGGGCACGCCTACCGGCTCTGGCAGCCTCCTCCACGCGTCTGATATACGCATGGAACTCTGATATACCCATAGAGACGCGATCAGAATCACCAGATTGGGCTCTCTATGATCCATGTCTCTCAGTTGCACCGTTCCCAGTCTCAGGAACGACGCTCTCAGCAACCTCCTCATGTATCTCTCCTGCTGCCTGTGAACCACCAGCAGGAATCCTACCTCATCCTCTACCTAGAGGGGGTCGACCTCTACCTCGTCTAGCTGCAGGTAAGGTTGTAGTCTGAACCATCTGCAGAAGACGTAAACCTAGCTTAGAAGGCTATATGTATGCCGTATGTATAGATATATATCAAATCAATCACAACAGAATATCTATATATATCTATACTATCGAGGTCTTCAGAAGGGCGATGACTCACGTAAACAGTATTCCAAAATATTTGTACTCATTTCAAAACCAAAACCTTTTGAAAAGTCAGACCCCTTTCAAGTTCTGTTTATTTATCTATTCGAACTTTATTGCAGATTACAAGTGCCGTTGTTGTCAACCTGGGCTCTGATACCAACTTTATAACACCCCGAATCCGTAGGACTTGAAGTGCTACTGGGTTAGGATCTCACAATGGATCCTGACCCTAGCCTAACAACAAGTTCACTGAATCTTACAACAAGGCACTGATAGATTAAAACAAAATATAAACTGATGTATATAAATATACATATCAAAAGGTAATATAGAGTACTGCTTAGTACAAATTCAAAACATAAATCCGTACAATGTAAATAACCCATATCCCACGAATACGCCCAGTGTACGGAACCCTCAACAGATCACCCCTCCGGATCACTCTGCAGCTCTGCTAACCTGCAAAGGATCTACAACACGGTATAAAACCGTTAGCTAACTGTACACATATATAAGAAGATGCTAGAGCACAAACACACATTAGAAATTATAACATATCAACATGCTTCCACACATTTACCCGGTTTATTATCTTTAATAAGTCCAATCACTTAAATAATATATCAGCGTATCAAAATATGTGACACGAGGTATGTATAAAACCCTCGCCTCTGCGTGCAATAGCTAGCTG
Source organism: Fagopyrum tataricum (assembly GCA_002319775.1). NCBI lineage: Eukaryota > Viridiplantae > Streptophyta > Magnoliopsida > Caryophyllales > Polygonaceae > Fagopyrum > Fagopyrum tataricum. The sequence continues at coordinate 29,402,569 of CM008281.1, read as the reverse complement.
GAGTGGTATCAGCGCATCTTCCCGTATACCATGAGGAGTGGTCGGTGCCCTTCCCGTATACCAGAACTAACTAGCTTACAGAGAACTTTCCAGACTCCACTATGGGATGGAAGGTAAGTTGTCACAGCCACTACAATGGGCGGTCAATATAACATAGATCGGTAATGAACCATATAGCATGCTATAAAGCATATAACAAACACCACTCAAGCATACATCCAATATAAGGATGGTAGCTAAGTAAGTCCTATGGACTTACCTCAATCTCGGAAGTAATATCGCTACGATCAGCTCTCACTCAGGTCCACTCCAAACTGGAGGACAACACGGCATATACAAGGCATACATATATATATATATCAAACTCCTATCACACAAAGGGGTCACACCTAGACCCAAGGGATCCATAAGGATCATGTCCAACTCGTAAACCTCAAAGCCGTAACCGGCATATCTATATCATACTCATCAACATCCAATACCTAGCATGGTACTAAGTCCCTCATACTAAGAAAGGAAATGAGCTACCAAACTATGGGTAGTCCCGGGACAAGACGCACCGGCGTGATCAAGGGACGCATGGGCAGAATAGACAACCCGCAGGCGCGGCAGGGAGAAGCCGCAGGCGCGGTGACAAGGGACGCAGGCAACGCAGGCAAGACGCGGGCGTTGCGGTTCGGCTTCCGTAGGGGCGGCGGCTTCTAGGCGCGAGGGCGGCGTCTGTGCAGAACGTGAACCCGCGATTCCTCTTCGGCTCTTCTCGTGATCAAATCACGTCTATTCCATTCCAAAATCACACACATGCAATAACATACACATTCCAACATCACTCTATGATCAATACAACTAATCCTAAGCTAAAAAGATGGAATCAAAGAAGAAGAGAAGGAGAATAAGCAAGGAACTCACCACTACTGAAGGTCTAGGCAAAACAAGAGCACAAGCACTATCTCAGCTGGCATCACAAGCTCAACAACTAAGCACATCATCAACCAACATCAACAACACACACCAAAACACTTCCAACTCAAGAGAGATCAAGAACAAGATCAAGGAGGATGAAGGAGAAGCAAGAAGGACGTAGAGTCTGGAATGGGGAAGTGAAGAAGATAACCCTTGCTCAGCAAGGGAAAGAAAGAAGTAAAGCAAAGGTTAAAGAACGGGTCAAAGGAGTCAACAAAACCGGCTGCAACCGCAGGAAACCGCGGGCGGAAACCCGCAGGGGCGGCAGACATGCCCGCGGGTGCGGCAAGACCAATCTCGGCCAAAGCCAATCTCGCCTAAGAAGGTCCGAAAGACTAGGGCTCTTACATATTAGCTTAGGAGTATACTAGGAAGATAGTGAGACTTCATGGTGTACCGAGGACGATCGTCTCAGATAGAGATGGGCGATTTACCTCGAGATTTTGGCAGCAGATTCAGACTGCCCTGGGGACGAGTTTGCACTTTACTACTGCGTTCCATCCTCAGACAGATTGTCAGTCAGAGAGGACCATTCAGACCCTGGAGGATATGCTGCGAGCTTGTGTGTTGGATTGGGGACAAGTGTGGACGGATCATCTCCCACTTGTTGAGTTCTCATACAACAACAGCTGGCATGCATCTATTGGGATGACCCCATATGAGGCACTGTGTGGACAGAGATGCCGTACTCCGTTATGCTGGGATGAGAAGAGCAGTGTTAGTAGTTTCACACCTGATCAGATTCAGGATGATGTGGCTCGAGTAGTACTGATTAGAGAGCGGATGTTGACTGCGTAGAGCCGTCAGAAGTCTTTTTATGCTGATAGGAGGCGTAGACCTCTAGAGTTCAGAGTTAGAGCCCATGTGTTGCTGAGAGTGTCCCCGACACGAGGTGTTAGACGTTTTGGCATTAAGGGGAAGATGAGTCCCCGATATGTCGGACCGTACGAGATTCTGGATCGGGTTGGGAGTGCAGCATACAAATTAGCCTTGCCTCCGAGATTAGAGGGTGTTCACCCTGTATTTCACGTGTCTCTACTGTGGGAGTACATACCAGATCCGAGACACATTGTGTGTTATGATGATTTGGTGGTCGAGCCGGACCACACTTTTGTTGAGCACCCTATTGCAGTCCTAGAACGAGGTATGAGACGTCTGCGTTCGAAGGACATTCCTATGTTGAGGATACAGTGGTCGAGACGAGGACCTGATGAGGCTACATGGGAGACTGAGGATAGTATCCAGAGGAACTATCTAGAGTTCTATGCCGGGTTAGATGCACCAGTAGGATCACCGAGTAGATCTTAGTACTATCTTGGTGAGTATTATGTGCTTATATGCTTATGTGCTATGATGTGTTTATTGTCATACTAGCTTTGATGTGATATATGATCTTATTAGATCTTGTTGTGCTAGTATGTATGTGTGTGAATCTGGAATGAAGAAGACGTGATTTGATCACGTGAAGAGTGGAAAAGAACTCGTGTATGAGGATGTGATATATCTTTATGCTAGTTATGGCTTTAAGGTTTATAAGTTAAGATACGATCCTTATGGATCCCTTGGGTCTATGTGTGACCCTTTGATGGATATGAGTTGATATTGTTATGCCTTGTTATTAGGCAGTGTTGTCCTCCAGACTGGAGTGGACCGTGTTTGACATCGTGGTTGAGACTACTACTGAGGTTGAGGTAAGTCCATAGGACTTACTTAGCTACTATCCTTATATTGGATGTATGCTTGAGTGGTGTTTGTTATATGCTTTGTAGCATGCGATATGGTTCATTATCGACCTATGTTATATTGACCGCCCATTGTAGTGGCTGTGACAACTTACCTTGCATCCCGTAGTGGAGTCTGGGAAGTTCTTTGTAAGCTAGTTAGTTCTGGTATACGGGAAGGGCATTTACCACTCCTTATGGTATACGGGAAGGTGCGCTGATACCACTCCAGCTAGCTATTGCACGCAGAGGCGAGGTTTATATACATACCTCGTGTCACATATTTTCATATGCAGATCTACATACTATTTGAGTGATTGACGTTATAAAGATAATAAATTGGGTAAATGTGTGAAATCATGATGATGTGTTATGATTCCTGATGTGTGTTTATGCTCTAGCATCTTCTGATATATGTGTATGGTTAGCTAATGGTTTTATAACGTGTTGTAGATCCTTTCCAGGTTAGGAGAACTGCAGAGTGATCCAGAGGGGTGATCTGTTGAGGGCTCCGTACACTGGGGCGATATCGTGGGATATGGGATATTTATGTTGTACGGATTTATATTTTGATTTTTACTCAGCAGTTACTCTGTATTACCTTTTGATATGTTTATATATATATATATATATATCAGTTTTATGTTTTGTTTTAATCTATCTATGTCTTGTTGTAAGATTCAATGAACTTGTTGTCAGGCTAGGGTCAGGATCCATTGTGAGATCCTAACCCAGTAGCACCTAGAGTCCTACGGATTTGGGGTGTTACAGGTTCGAAACCCGTGGCCAGCAACAAAGAAAACGTGCATAGATATCAGTTCCCACTGGTCTAGGGTTTGAGGTTCCCTAGTAGCAAAACACCAACACGGAAGTGGCCTCTGGCTTCTTGAAATCACAAGTTCGAGCCAACAGTAGTCAAACGTACGTACGTACGTATGTATGTATGTATGTATGTATGTATGCTAGTATCTATGTACGTATGTATGTACCTTCATACGTACGTACCTACATACGTACCTACATACATACGTACATACATACATACATACGTACATAGATACATACATACATATGTTAGTATGTACGTACATACATGCGTACATAAATACATACATACATGCGTACATAGATACATACCTACGTACCTACGTACATACGTACATACAATCCAAAACACATATGTATGTTTATCTTTGGATAAGGGTAGAGCCAATGATGACGCTTCCTTAGTGTATAAATGACATGTAAATACTTTTAGTGTTCCAAATGCATAAATTTTAAAAGTTAAGGATAATCCATGTACGTGTGTACGTGTGTACGTGTGTGCGTGTGTACGTGTGTACGTGTGTATGTATGTGGTTGCCCTCAAAAAAACTACGTTGTAGTTGGGGCCTTGGACACACACTCTTAGATGGTTAAGAGGAATAAGAGGTAGTGAAAATCCTAAGCTTGATCGTCATCGTTTTCGTAGCTTGGCTCTTACTTATCGACATTGTAAGGACAACAATCCTCGTTCTTATTGCTTCTCCTCATTTAACAACTACATTCGTGTGTCGATGAAACTTGTTAGAAAATATTAGAAGACATAATATATTTATTCATCAACCATCCATCTAATTTAATGATTGTGATCGAGTTGATAAGACTGATATATACCTGTTATTGTTAATTTTCATACGCACGCACACAAGTTGAGTTCGGTTGAAGGAAAAATAAATGATAAAGTTGAAGGTTTTTTTTTACCATATCATAAAATCAACGTTCGGTTGAAAGAAAAATTAAGGGATAAAGATGAAAATATCAATTGAGAGGTTGAAGATTATCAACAAATTTTCATCCTCAAAATCTTAAATTAGATGAAACTAAAATTTCCACACTTCTACTCTTCCTTTTTTCTTCTACTAGTTTAGGACCCGTACCGTGCACGGTATTTGCCAGAAAAAATATTGACAAAATAAATAATTGTATAATTTAAAATAAATTATTTCATTGGTGAGTAATTTTCATTAATTTTTTAAAATAAAAAATTCATAATTTATGGAGGAATAAAACAAATTTGTTCAAAAATTAAAAAAATACATACTTTTAATAATATAACTTCAAAATAAACATAGTGGGAAAAGAAAAGATATTTGTGCAACAACCTCAAGTGAATTCAAAATATAAATTTTAAAATAAGAGAAATAAATATTCATAATAAATATGAATTTAAAAATCAAAAGAAAATGAGATAAATCAATTTGCACCCCAACTCTGAAATTTAGCAATTTTAATCCATCTTGATTCTGACATTCATTATGGGTCCATGTACGGAAATAAATTAAAAAGACTTTCATTTCGGGTCCCAAATGTAAAGTTGATAAAAATTTGGGTATGCAAGTAATGAAATTAGGGTTAATGATTAAAAAGAATGAGTTCATTTAATATATGTAATGGTGAGGTTTTACTACAATTATAAATGTGTCTTGAAAGAATTTTGAAATTTCATAATATATTAAAAATATCTAATTCTCACCGTTAATATTTTGATCATTGATTTCGCTGGTAGCGTAATTGGAATATAAAATATGAGCTATCAAAGAATAATATTAAGAAAATAAATTATTTTATAAAATCCGTTTCTTCAATATTTTTGTCTTTCAACCCTCACTTGTTTAAACTATATGGTCAATATCCCACATATAACAACCAACATATCAGTAGGTCAACAACCCATATACAAGATGTTAATTTAATATGAATAATACTAATTATACTTCAACTTAACACTATAGATGAAAATAAGAACGAATTATAAAACGTAGACGACAAATAATTTTAAAAATAATTGTGAAAGAAAAATATTATACTAAAAATATATGTAGGGCAACGAATTTTTTAAAATTAAATAATCAATGATCCACTTATCAACAATCCACATATTCAACGACAATATGAATAAAAATTATACCTGAACTTTGTCAAAAGTCCAATACATGTATAATTTGTTCAATCTTCAAGACATCTATTTATATAAGTTTTCAAACCATTAAACTTACACATAGTCGATTTGGGATGTCAAAATTCCTGAAAATTTTTAACGTAAATAGATTGGGCTTATAATCCTTATAAAAATTAAAGAAAAAATCATTCCATATAGCTTTCTTAAAAAAAAGAAAATTCTTTAATAAATATTATATCAAAATTATTAAAAAGATCGATATATAAAAAATATATCTAATTTTCGAGAAAAAAAAGTAACGTGAAATTTAGTGAGAGATGTATTTCAAAATACTCACATCACAACGTGTCACGTCAATAGTCATACACTCTACTTTAGTATATTTATATTGATTGATGATTGACAGGTCAACAACACACATATCATTAGGTCAACGACCCACGTATACATTATATCAACGACCCACATACATCAAAATAGTAGGTTAACGACCCACAAAATAGTAGGTCAACGACCCATATACATTAGATCAACGACCTACATACATTATGTCAATGATCTACATACATTATGTCAACGACCCACATAACGGTAGATGAAAAAAATAAAATTCACATAGTCAACGACCCACAAAACAGTAGGTCAACGACAATATGAATAAAAATTATACTTGAACTTAGTCAAAAGTCAAAGAAATGTATGATTTGTTCAATCTTTAAAACATCTATTTATAGAAGTTCTCAAACCATCAACCTTACATATAGTCGATGTGAGATAACAAAATTCTAGAAATAATTAACGTAAATATGTTGTTCTTATAATCCTTAAAAAAAATATAGAAAAAATTGTTCCATATAGGATTCTTTAAAAAAATAAAATTATATAATAAATATTATAACAAAATCATTATAAAGGATCGAAATCTAAAAATATATCTACTCATTCCAAGAATAAAAAGTAACGTGAAATGGTTTCAAAAAATAATGTAATTTAAAAATAAAATATTTGAAGGCTAAAAATAATTTAAAAATAAAGATTTTGTGGCGATTAATGAGAGAGCTCGATTTCAAATACTCACACCACAACGCACTCCATCAGTAGTTATGCACTTTGTTTTAGTATATTTATATTGATGATTGCTTGCTTGATTCAGTATATTTATATTGATTGATGATTGACAGGTCAACAACACACATATCATTAGGTCAACGACCCACATATACATTATATCAACGACCCACATATATCAAAATTGTAGGTTAACGACCCATAAAATAGTAGTTCGACGACGCACATACATTATGTCAACGATCTACATACATTATGTCAACGACCCACATAACGGTAGATGAAAAAAAGAAAATCCACATAGTCAACTTACCCACAAAACAGTAGGTCAACGACAATATAAATAAAAATTATACTTGAACTTAGTCAAAAGTCAAAGAAATGTATGATTTGTTCAATCTACAAAACATCTATTTATAGAAGTTCTCAAACCATCAACCTTACATATAGTCAATGTGAGATAACAAAATTCTAGAAATAATTAAAGTAAATGGATTGTGCTTATAATCCTTTAAAAAATTAAGGAAAAAATTGTTCCATATATGATTCATTAAAAAAGAAAATTATTTAATAAATATTATAACAAAATCATTATAAAGGATCGAAATCTAAAAAATATATCTACTCGTTCCGAGAATAAAAGGTAATGTGAAATGGTTTCAAAAAATATTGTAACTTAAAAATAAAATATTTAAATGCTAAAAATAATTTAAAAATAAAGATTTTGTGGCGATTAATGAGAGAGCTCGATTTCAAATACTCACACCACAACGCACCACGTCATCAGTTATGCACTCTGCTTTAGTATATTTATATTGATGATTTGTTTTCGCCTTTATGTTTCCTCGCCCTTTCCATTAGCAATAGAGGAATAGATTGAAGATGAGTTGGGCTCCCATACAAAATCTTTCACCCCAATCTCTTCTTTCAATCTCTCCTAGTTTTTCGAGAGAAAAGAAAAAAATGGTCTCCTGGTTGTCAAGGCTAGGAATGCATTGCAGTAGCAATTCTTCGTTCTCCTGCTGGTTCATGCCTTATTATCAACTAATGAAATCCTAATTCCCTGATGAAATTCACATGTTCTCTTATTGATAATTGTTTTTAAATTGGCTTTTGTACAAGAGCTTAATGTTGGATTTGGGTTTTTTTCAACCTATTGAATTATTCAACACTAGAAAAGTAGTTCGATCAATGGGGCTATGGATCTGATTTATCAACTACTATGAAATCCCAGGTAGAACAATGGTGGCACGGGAGCTCATTTACATTTATTCAAGAACTAGGGTTTCATTAGTTCAAGATCTAGGTTTCAAGTATAGCACTCAAAAGTTGACTTGACCCGTGAACACCGACCTGACAACCCGAACTGTCCCCGAAAATTTTGTAAAAGAATCTCCAGAACCGACCTGCTTGAAACCGATTTAACCCGAAGTAATTTATGACCCGAATTAACCCGACCCAAATGACCTGATTGTCCGAATAACCCAACCCGATAGCCCAAAGTAACCGGACCCGAATGAACCGATAACCTGAAGTAACCAGACCCGAAACAACCTGGTAGCCCAAAATAAACCGACCCGGAGTAACCCGACCCGAATGACCTGATTATTTTTAAAAATAAATATAATAATAAAAATAATGTGTAAGAATATACTTTTTAATAAAAACTTTATAAGTCTATTGTAACACCCCGAATTTTGGGAAATCGGAGCGTTACTGGCTAGGACCTCACAGTGGGTCCCGGCCTTAGGTTGACGTCAATAACGTCACATCTTACAACATGACACAAATATTTTAAATCAAATCCTTTCACAAATAAGTATTTATCTTAGACAAACTATGACCCGTACATCAGCCACCTGGTACTTAAATAACTCTACTATAATAAAATGAATAAACATAATATATAACAACCCCACACCCGAACTCCTAGTACGGAAACCCGGCTGGCCACTACACTCTCGATTTCTCGGTAGAGATCTATCCTGTAAAAACCTAACAACACGGTAAAACCTTTAGCAACAAACTTTCGCTTGTAACACACGGTAAAACCTAACAACACGTTAAAACCATCAGCCAACTAGTACTTAAATAACTCTACTATAATGAAATGAATAAACATAATATATACAGAAGTACTGTAAATCAATGAGCATGCACACTCAATGTCCCGGTTTATTATCTTTCATTAGGTGGATTTGGTCATTCTATTTTCTAACTTTCGCTTGTAACACAAGAGTCTCCGACTCTTGCCCCCGTCCCCGTATACCAGTAGGTCTGGTTTTGATTCATCTCCCCCGTGTACACTACCGGACTGGTCGCAGGGCAATCCTCCAGCACCATCGGCCCGGACCGACGGTTACGGCACGTTATCATACACTTGTGCCTCTCTTAAAATTAAAGTACAGTGATCTAGTCCATTCATTTTATTTCACAAGAATAACACACGCTACCCTATTGCACACTCGGTATTAAAAAGTAGCTAAGTGAGTCCTACGAACTCACCTTATCAGTATTGGTCTCAAAGTCTCGCGATCTTGCCAGTCAAAGATCCGATTATCCTAATCAATAATTATCCATTCTCATAACGATTTTAACCTTAAATTTCATTCAATTATCATTCTCAGAATCAGGGTATGACGTCTAGACTCAATACCCTGATCTTCTTTAACATTCCGGTTCGGGGACCTACACCTCCTTTCGCGTTCTCTTAATCATAGCCTCGTCATCCTATTAATTTATATTTAACTCGGAAGACATCATTAATCTAATATTAACAAATGTTCGACTACTCCTTTTTTCATTCTGATTTCAAAGTACATTTTCTCGAATCCGCTAACATACTGTTCCTATTCCTATTTAGATATCACCCTTCAATTATCCCGATATTTCCATTCTTTATCCTATTCCTATTTAGATATCACCCTTCAATTATCCCGATATTTCCATTCTTTAAATACAACCATACTAGTATGCATTTAACCATTAAATATAATAATTCCCTTATTGAGTTCTACGAAATTAATTTATCGAATTAACAACGAATCGGGTCTACTTATATTTATAATTCCTTAATCCAATACTTCCGCTAATTAAATACGACTACAATATCATGCAATACTACTTATTACATTATTATTTCTTGTTAAATTCCTACGGAACTAAATTAAACGTGGAGCTCGGATTTGGGTCTAACCGGAATTAAGTTGGATCTCAAATTAATCTAATTGGACGGTGTCGAAAGGCGTCACTTGGCTCCTGGATCTCTCGTTCGAACACTCGTCACCTGCTAGTTACAAAGACAGTGTACTCAATACACAAATTTTACAGGTCAAATGTTTGACCTACTTGTACCACGTAAGCAGCGTTAAGAGGGTGGCTTACTCAAAAGGCAGGGACTGTTTCCGGCGGACTCCGTCCACGGTGGTGGCGACGTCTCCTCCTCTGGTGGCTTCCGGCCTCTGCAGTCACGCCGGCAACTCGGCTAGCTCAGCGGTTCTCCAGATGACTACAACGATTCGCAATCGGAGGAGGACAGTGGTGGCAACGAAGGGCGGGGAGTGTAGAGGGAGGCGACGGTGGCGTTGGGTTCGAACGGTAGGACAGGGGTCTAGCAGTCGGCGAGGACAGTATAGCTTAGGGTGGTTTCAAAATCACGGTAAGAAGGTGGTGTATAGAGGGCGAAACGGTTGCGAGAGGTGAGGCGGGTTAAGGTCGCGAAGAGAAGGATGGGAGGGGAAGACAGGGCGGTCGGGTACACTGCGGGGCAGTTGCAGGCGTTAAGCACAAAGGAAGGTTCGGAGATCGTCGGATTCACACAGGAGACGAGAGGGTTGGGAGGAAACTTGAGTGCAGGGATAGTCGAGAAGCGGAAAGGGATCGGCGTACGTACGAGTGGTGGGGGATGAGCAGTATTTGTCGGCCTTCGAGTTTCAGTCCAAGTTAGCATTCAAAGTTGTAATAGGGTATTCATTGCCAGTGGTTATGTTTGGCCGGCCTTCACTACTGAAGAAGATGACGGCCTTTGGGAGAGAAGAGGTCATGGGGACCGGTGGCTGCTTAGGTGTGAAACAGCCAAAGAAGGGAATAGACAAGGTGGGCTATGAGTATTGGGCCGAACTATAGTGTTAAGAACATGGCCAAGACTTGAGACTGGGTAAAAACAAAAAATTGGGCTGGGAACAAGGGTAGGGAGGTTGACCGGAACAGGTTCGATTCGGTTTGGTCCTTAGTTTGGACATTCAGTTCGGGTCTTGCATTAATTCATAAAATTTTAATTAAACTAATTAAATAAATTCTCAAAATTTTCTAGTCATTACATCTATAATGTAACACCCCGACATCTGGGAATCCAGAGCGTTACTGGTTAGGACCTCACAGTGGGTCCCGACCTTAATTTGACAACAATCACTACGGGCCTTGCAACAAGACACAAATATTAAAATGTTAAATCTTTAATAAAAGTACTAAAAGTAGTACAAACTCACTAAACAAAACAACAACCAATCTCTAGGACGAGTAAGTCTAACCATAAAAATCAAAATGCACAAATAAGTAATTAACTCAATAACTAGAAAACCCGATCCTAGTACGGAAACCCGGCTGACCACTTCACTCTCGATCTCTCGGTAAAGATCTAACCTGCAATGTCTAATCAATACGGTAAAAAACGTTAGCTACAATTCTAATACTAAACGTCACTAGAGCACAATCACATATAAATAAATGTACGGTAATCAACCAAGATGCACACTCAAGGTCCCGGTTTATTATCTATCATTATGTGATTTAACGATTCTATTTTTCATCTTTTTCTCGTAACACAAGAGTCTCCTGACTCTTGACCCCGTCCCCGTTAACCAGTATTGGTGTATGTACCTCTTCCCGTATACACTACTAGACTGGTCGCGGGGCAATCCGCCGGCACCATCGGCCCGGAACGACGGTTACGACACGTTATCATACACTTGTGACTCTCTTAAAATTAAAGTACAGTGGTCTAGTCCGTTCATTTTACTACCCGCTAATTAATAATTAAATTATCATGGAAAATTAATAATTAAATTATCATGGAAAATTATTAATTAGGTATATTATAAATCATGATTCAACTATATCGGAAATATTATTTAACGGAAGAGAATGGTTCGGTTCTAACCATATGAGGTTTAGTTGCAAGTTTCAGCACACCAAATGGCACCAGTTGGCTAGACGGTTTCCTAAGGTCTGGGGTTCGAACTTTGTGGATGGCATTATGCATCATTTAGCAACAGTGGCCATTGGACTACACGTCCTGGGGTCGAGCCTTGGTGACAACACAATTGAAATGGTGAAACACAAAGTTGGAGATTTCACTCTCCACTCTCCTAGGAGCGTCGTGTACATCCAGAGGAATTAGAGCCCGCGGTTCTATCTTCTTGACCATTCAACACTCTGTTCATCTCGATGGCGGCTTCGGTGGTGTCGATGAGTCAAACAAGTGGCAGAAGGTGGCGTCTATGGTGGTAGGGTGTTCTGGTGGGTTAGGCTCGCTCGACGGTTTGGTCGGTAACTGGGAAGAGGAAGATAGACATGAGGTGAGAAGAGGAAGGGTGCGGTATCGATCGAGGAGAGGTTTGAGGAGAAAGGAAGCTGAGACCTCTAGGGTTCGAGGTTCGCCGGCGTACGTACAGAGGTTAGTTGATTGAGATTTTGGGCGGTTGGGCGTACGATTCCGACACGGTAGACGGGAGACGAGGGATGACACCAACGGAAGGGAAGTGAATACGGGTGAGGTTGGTTCGTTCGTCATTCCGATTTGCAACGCCTGTGTGGTCATCATATATGACGTCATAAATGCTCGGATGGCTGTCCATTTTCTGTAATGCCGGTCAATTCAGAGTCTTTGCCGAGGGAGCGAGGTAGAAGAAACTAGGGCTGGGCCGGTATCAGAAGGGGAAGAGGAGGAGAGATCGTGGACCGTTACAAGGTAGATGGGCCGGGATGGTACAAGATGGCTAGTGGGCCGAGGTAGAAGCAGAAAGAGTTTGGCTTAATTGGTCTAGTGGTCATTAGACCGAGAGCAAGGAAAATCCTGGATCGGTTCGGCCGGTCCAGTAATTAAATAAAAGGTTTTGGGTTGCCTGCACCATAAGAACGGGTCTGGATCCGTTGAATTATTTATTCACCTTGGAATCGGTTTTCTCGGTTTAAATAAAATAAAAAGAAATACAGTAATTTAATCAACATTTATAAAATAACCAGGAAAAATTATTAAAATTTTCCGGTTATTACATCAGTACCCCCTTAACATAAGTTTCGTCCCGAAAGTTAGGGTGAAGTACGGTTAGTCCGAGTTTCGGATCCCCGAGCCATAACTATTATTATTTTAATAAGTACTCACTTTTAGTAAACCCGGTCGGACCGGTATCACATGCATCCCGAAGGCAAACATCAATACATATATAATCACTCAAGTCAAACTACGAAATCTTTTATAAACACATACACATAAGCAGTTCCGATTACCTCGTCAACTTAAAGACGCCACTAACTCAACATGTTGCCCCAGTTATGAACTCCTAATACTATCCTTTTTCCCAGGTAAACTCATCGATTCGCCGTCGGGACCATTGAATCTTAAGCATAGACATCTCCTTCGACTGTAGTCGTCTAACACTCCTCTCCCGTCTAGTTAATGGTGTTCAGTACATATTTGGTCCCGTTTCTCAATCAATTTCTTGTGGTAGACCACATGTCGTGGGTTCGGAATATATTCTCTCAGCTTAGATGTTTGAACTCCCGTATACATGTTCTTTAAGTCAGGTGAGAGGGTTAAAAAGTATGTAACCTCCCCGACCACTCCCCGACCACGTTTCTTTCATGAGGATGAAAGTTCGTTCTGGGTTTAGTCTATTCACCATTATCCAAATAGTGTCAACTCCTGCTAAATATCAACCCGGTGTCAAAATCCCTAGATATGTCCTCTCCCTTCCTCTGCGGGACTGGCAGTGGGTGGAGCTCTTTTTCCGGGTCGGTGGTACTCAATCTTGACCTACTGGAAGGTCGCACACGGTGCCTCGAATCTGGTCACCTCCGCTTCGGACCACTCTATCAACATGAGCGTATGACATATTGATACATCTTACGGGCACCTTAGTGTACCGAATATGGTGTAGAATGAACCCCCTGTAGTATCCTCTGTCTCGACTCATCCTCAAAAGGAACACAAACACGCCCTTGGCGTCTCATCACTCCATCTCCCCCTACAACAGACTGTGGTGCCTTATACCGGGATATCCTCTCCCGGATCTTGGATATGGTAGGGCAGGTATCTTGCTTCTGTCAGATCTCGTGCAACAGGTCCGGCACTAACTCCAATGCATCTAGGTTCTAGTCGGCATATGGGAACTGAATCCCTACCTCTAGCCGAACAAAATCCCTTTGTAGCTCGGGTTGAGCCGTCAAACGAGCTATAGCCTTCTCCTGAGGCGTTTTCCTGCTAAAGGCGTCAACGACTACATTTGCCTTCTCCGGGTGATACAGAACTTCTAGTTCGATGTCCTTAATCAGCTAAAGCCATCTCCCCTGCCGGTTATTCTACTCCCGCTGAGTGAATATATACTTCCGATTCTTATTGTCTGTGAAGATCTGACAAGTAGTCCCGTACAAGTAGGGACGTCAAATCTTAAGGGAGTGCACCACTGCTGTTAACTCCAGATCATGTGTGGGTAGTTCTCCTCGTACGTCTTCATTTGGCGAGATGTATATGTTATAACCTTACTGATGCGTCCGTGGAGGTAACCAAGGATAACTCTGGATCTAGATCAAGTAAAGCTCCAACTACTCCTTGGTTGTTTGTGCAACGTTGTATCTTTTTAGATCAAAAAGAGCGGAAGCGATGAAGATGGATTGAGAAACGAAGGTTGATTTGATCTAGAGAAATCGAATAAGCCTTTTTGTATGGATCGAAAGTTTGATTCTTAAGAAGAATCCTCGAATGTGGATTTCTTGGATCAAAGACTAGATCCCAGGAAGAAGTTTGAGAGATAGAAGGGAGATTTGATGCCCAAGAAAGAGGAAATTCTTCTCAATACTAGTAAAATTGAACATGAAAAATAAGTGAGGCAACATATCCTTTATATAGAGGATGTTGTCCACCTATGAGCCAACGGGCTAAACAAGTACATAAAGAAAAGCCCAAAAAGGGAAAACCTAAAATATAAGATCAAAAGAAAATATTCTATAATGAATATCCCTTTTATTACATAAAAAGAAAAACATGAAAATATAGTCCAAAAATAAGCTAGCTTAATGCCATGGAGTCGGAAAGACGAGACATGCCGCTAGCGGGCCCAAGTGGCGTGGACGGAACCGGTAGTTTATGCCATGGTGGTGTGGAGACACGGCATGCCACTAACGGGTCCAAGTGAAGAGATGGTGCGGGCAATGATATAGCCGGTAGTTTGGGCGATGGTCTTGGCTCTGGAGCAGGTGAGCGGTCCATCCGAGCGAACCCTCAAAGCCTCGTCCTCATCATCTACGGTCAACGTCGGAAGGGGCATATCCAAGGGCGCATCACTTACCCCTCCGCATTAAGACGCACCTCAAGCCCATCTTGGATGCATCACTGTACACCACAAAGTCCTCTGTGCCCTCTGGCTAGGCTAAGATCGGGGTGGAAATCAACCTCCTCTTCAACTCCTCAAAACTCCTCTAGTAGGGCTCAAACAACACAAAGCGGATGGTCTTCCTCAGTAGGCCGGGTGAGTGGTCGGGCAATGATTGGAAACCCTTCCACAAACCGTCTATAATACCCAGCTAGTCCTAGAAAAAAATTGTGCACCTCCTTAACGTTCCTAAGAGGTTGCCATGACGAAATGGACTCAATCTTGGCCGGATCGACCTTGATCCCCTCAGCCGTAACCACATGACCCATAAAGGCTACCTCCGACATCCCGAACTCACACTTGGACAACTTAGCATAGAGCTGATTGTCCAGTAATACCCGTAATACCGTCCTCAAGTGTCCTGCATGCTCATCTCTATTCCGAGAGTACACCAAGATATCATCAATAAAGACTACTACCAATTGACCCAAGTAGTGGATGAATATTTCATTCAACTCCAAAACACGGCCGACGCGTTGGTGAGCCTAAATGGCATCACCACAAACTCATATTGACTGTATCTGTTCCGGAACACTGTCTTAGGGATATCCTGATCCCTCACTCTCAGCTGGTGATATCCTGACCTCAAGTCGATCCCGAAGACTAAGGCCCCCTACAACTGGTCTAACAGGTCGTCGATACGGAGTAACAGATACTTGTTCTTGATCGTTACCCGGTTCAATTCTCTATAATCTATGCAAAGTCTCATGAATCCATCTTTCTTCCTCACAAACAATATTTGGGCACCCCAAGGAGAGACACTAGGTCGGATGAACTCGTTCTCTACCAACTCCTCTAATTGTTTCTTCAACTCTTCCATCACAATAGGTGCCATCCGGTAGGGACCCTTCGAGATCAGTCTCGTGCCAGGCTCCAACTCAATACTGAAATCTACGCTCCGCTGTGAAGGTATATGTCGGGGAAGTCATCCCGGAACACCTTTGTGCACTCACTATTGGTACATCCTCTAGCCTTGGACCCTTCTCTTTAACTCTTCAAGCTCTCTTGATCTAGTCCAGATCACACAAGGTAATTAGTCTTAATCCGTAAACAAGAGGCGGTCAATTTTCTTTCCTTCTCTAGCTGGTCTTCTTGGGTATCGGATTGGTTTCTCGACTCATACTTCAACGTCGCTCTTAACTCACCACGATGTTGTCGTTCGGATATTCATTATTCCTTCCACTGATTGATGTCTCTCCATCCTCGCCATTATATGGTTAACATTAAATTTTTCAGTTCCACCTTGTTCCAAGTCTCATTGCAAGCATTCTCACTCCGCGTGATATCTCACCTTATGACTTAATTAACTGGTACTTTAATTGTTGCCGGGAAAACTCCGAGCGCATTACTGTCCTTTCCCTTTTTGGTACCTCCTCCCTCCTTAGGTCAAACGGTCAACATGTCCCTCTCGGCTACCGTAGTCTGACTTACAAATTGTAAGAGTCTTAGTTTTTGGAGCTAGTTTTGGCCTTAGCCGCCCCCACGGGTCTGTGAGGCCGCCCCTGCGGCTCCCCTATTGTTCCACCCCTGCGGCCAGGAAACCCGCCCCTGCGGTTTCCGGCGGCTGCAACCGGTTTTGTTTACTCTTTTGACTTGTGCTTTACCTTTCTTTACCTCCTCCGTTTCACCTTGCTGAGCAAGGGTTTCATCACATTTCCAATCCAACTTCACGTCCTCCTTGCTTCTTCTTCTTTCTCCTTGAGTGTGAGTTAGTTTTCCCTTGAGTTGGTAGAGTTGTGTGTGGTTTGTGGTTGTGGATGCTAGTATTGTGGTTGCTGAGCTTGTGAAGCCAGCTGAGTTGTGCTTATGCTTTTGCCTGCCTAGACCTTCAGAAGTGGTAAGTTTTCTTCTCCTTCTTCTCTTCCTTCTTCCTTTGCTTCTTCCTTCCCTAGCTTAGGATTAGATGTATTGAGCATAGGGTGATGTTGAAATGTGTATGTTTATGCTTGTGTATGAATCTGGAAGAGAGTAGACGTGATTTGATCACGTGAAGAGCTAAATGGAAGCCGCGAGATTGCATTCTGCACTGTCGCCGCCCCCGCGCCTGGAAACCGCCGCCCCTGCGGAGACCGTGTCATCGCACCCGCGCCAACGCCTGCGCCGTGCCTGCGTTAGCCTGCAGCCTTGTCACCGCCCCTGCGGATTCTACATGCCGCGCCTGCGGGTGATCTCTTCCGCCCCTGCGTCCTTAGTTTAAGCAGGTGCGTCTTGTTCCGGGACTACCTATAGTTAGGTAGTTCCTTTCCTTTCTAGTATGAGGAACTTAGTACCATGCTAGGATTTGGATATGACGAGTATGATATAGATATGCCGGTTACGGCTTTGAGGTTTACGAGTTGGATATGATCCCTTATGGATCCCTTGGGTCTAGGTGTGACCCTTTGTGTGATAGGAGTTTGATATATATGTATGCCTTGTATAGGCCGTGTTATCCTCCAGTTGGAGTGGATTGAGTTGAGGGTTGATCCAGTGAGACGACTACGAGGTTGAGGTAAGTCCGTGGGACTTACTTAGTTGTCATTCCTTTATAGGATGTTGTCCCATGAGTGGTGTTTGTTATATGTTTATAGCATGCGATATGTTGGTCACTGACCTATGATGTATTGATTGTCCATTGTAGGGCTGTGACAACTTTTCCATTCATCCCGCTGGGAGTTGGGGGTTCTCTGTGGTCAGGCCAGACCTGGTAAACGGTTCGGGCACTCTCCATTCCCTAAGGTACACGGGGAGGTGTTCCAGGCACCATTACAGCTGGTTATAGTACCTAGAGGCGAGGGTTATATTCCTCGTGTCACTTATGTTTATATGGATATTTATATATGAGTTGATTGTTGGACTTTATAAAGATAATGAACCGGGTAAATGTGTGAAAGCATGATGATGTGTTAAGATTTCTGATGTGTGTTTGTGCTCTAGCATATTCCTATATTTGTGTATGGTTAGCTAACGGTTTCATACCGTGTTGTAGACACTTTGCAGGATAGGAGAGTTGCAGAGTGATTCAGAGTGGGTGATCCGCTGAGGGCTCCGTACACTGGGGCGTTATTGGGGATATGGGTCTTTTGTTGTACAGTATGGTTTTGTTTGTACTCAGCAGTACATTGTATTACCTTTTTGATATACATATATATCAGTTTCATGTTTTGTTTTAATCTACCGGTGCCTTGTTGTAAGATCAGTGAAATTGTTGTCAGGCTAGGGTTAGGATCCATTGTGAGATCCTAGCCCAGTAGTACTCCGAGTCCTACGGATTTGGGGTGTTACAAAGTTGGTATCAGAGCCCAGGTTGACAACAATGGCACTAGTAATCTGCGATAAAGGTCAATAGATAACTAAACAGAACCCGAAAAGGGGTCTGACTTTTAAAAAGGTTTTGGTTTTGAAATGAGTACAAATGTTTTGGGATACCGTGTAGGGGAGCCATCATCCCTCTGAAGACCTCGACAGTATAGATATATATAGATATTTTGTTGTGATTGATTTGTGATATATCTATACATATGGCATATATATAGCCTTCTAAGATAGGTTTACGTCTTCTACAGATGGTTCAGACTAGAGTCTTACCTGCAGCAAGACGAGGTAGAGGTAGACCCCCTCTAGGTAGAGGACGGGGTAGGACTCCTGCTGACGGTTCACATTCGGGAGAGATACATGAGGAGGTTGTTGACAGCGCCGTTCCTGAGACTGGGAACGGGGCACCTGAGAGACAGGGGGCACAGAGAGCCCAGTCTGGTGAGTCTGATCGTGTCTCTATGGGTAGATCAGAGTTTCATGCTTATATCAGACGTGTTGAGGAGGCTGCCAGAGCCGGTAGACGTGCCCCAAGTGTACAGGCACATGAGGGACCATCTGAGAGGTCCCACACCGTTACTCAGGTACCAGTTGTACAGGTACCTGCTGCTGAGATGGCCAGAGCATTAGGGGAGCATAGAGGGCCTAGACCAGATACCTGGTTGAAGGCATTCCATCAGATGGGTGTACCCCCTTTTACTGGGAAGGTGGGGTTGGAGATTGAGTTCGGGATCGGGCATGTAGACTTAGCTCTGGAGTCTATTCGCTGTCCAGCTGACAGACAGATTGAGATGGTTCAGACTTTATTCCGGGACTTGGCACAACATTGGTGGAGATCCGTACGGGGTCAGGTTACCAGTTATGATCAGATGAAGACGATGATTATAGAGCGTTTCTGCCCTGCCTCGTTGAGGAGGGAGAAACTGCGAGACTTTGTTGAGGCTGGGTTTGAGGATGTACCGGTCTCAAAGGCCATCAGGAGATTCCAGGAGGAGCTGGCATTGCTGGGTCCAGCTGCACCTTCTACAGATCAGCACGTGTATTTGTTTTCCCGACGTTTGAGGGATACTACCCGTACCTATATGGCGGGTTTTCACTGTGAGACCTTGGTCGATTATCAGGACCGGGCTTCTGACTACGAGAGGGAGAGAGCTAGCCAGAAGAGAGCTTCTCAGTCCGGAGGGTCTGAGAAGAGACAAAGGACTGGTCAGACCAGTGGTACTGATGGAGCTGCTGGTTCAGGGCAAGGCTAGAGTCGCCAGAGTCGTCCTCCATCTGCACCGGGTGCAGATAAGGGAGTGCAGTGCTTCAACTGTAGTGAGTATGGGCATATGAGGTTAGAGTGTACTAGGCAACCGGTAACCTGTTTCACTTGTGGCCGACCTGGTCATAGAGCTACCTTCTGTAGACGAGGGAGAGCTTCATCACAGCAGGATTCTTCTCCTGCTAATGAGCAGGAGGTGGACAGAGACCACCTCAGCAGCAGCAACCGAGTCAGGGACAGTAGAGGGTCCCAGATCGCCCTACGACTCAGGGATCTGCTCCTGGGCCGAGTAGAGGCAGAGGCCGTGGTGGGGGCACCACTGATACTAGAGGCCCACAGGGTCGTGTTTTTGAGCTGAGGGGTGCAGAGGAGCCAGCTGCACCTACTGCTACAGGTACCATTCTGATTCATGGTTTACCTGTTAGAGTTTTATTTGATACTGGTGCTACGCACTCTTTTATTTCTGATGCCTGTGTAGAGCGTCTGGGTTTAGATACAGTTGAGGGGATGCCCTTTATTATAGGGTTACCCGATGGTGGTAGGGTCAGAGGTACCCGTGAGATTCACGGTTGTCCCATTTCTGTAGGGACCCGTGTGTTACTAGTTGACTTCTTTGTCATGTCATTAGAGCATGAAGAAGTCATTATAAGTATGGATTGGATGGCTAGACATTATGCAGTCTTAGATGTAGGTAGGAGGACTGTTACCCTCTCTACCTAAGATCAAACTAAAAGAAAAATAAAATAAACTGATTAAAAGCAAGCCTATCTTTTATTTAAAAGATGTCCAAGAATGGGCTTAAAAATAATAACAAGATGGGCCTAATTTAGCCACTTAAATTAGCCCGAACTCTACATGGATCTCGGCTCTCTTCCACGTCCACATCTCGGCTCCTCTCCTCATCTCGGTCTCGGCTTCTTTTCACTTCTCGGTCTCGGTCTTCTTCATGTGTAACTCATCTCCTCTTGCTCATGAATTCGTAGATGAGTGGAGATGTAGTCAAGCTGTGAGATGCTCCCGCATCATTCTCCCTCTCTTGAAAAGGATTCGACCATGAATCCGCGGAGTATATTCTTGAGGGATCTCCGTATGAATTTCCCGTTCGAGAGTGGAAATAGGATGGTTCAGTTGGATCTTCGTCTGAATCCTTATCCTTCATTTCTACATCCTCAGTGTGCGTCTCCTTGCTTCCTCTCCAGCTATTTCTTCCAGCTTCTGGTTGGGAATGCTTGTATCCTGCTGGGACGTGCTATCCTCCTTCTCTGATGGTTCTTCCTCATCAATACCTACATAAATGGCCAAAGTACAACATCTATTAGTTTTAGGTATGAACTTAACATCAATGAGTCTTAAAGTCTTATCTCGAAAATGATAGAAAAACTCCTTGAGTGTAGCATTGCACCGGTAGGGCGTAGGCTCCCGAGTAAGTAGATCGACTTTTACCGTAACTTTCAACTTGAATTCTTCAAAGTTAATGACAATGTCCAAGTGAGGGTACTCATTAGCCAGATGAGACCTATGATAGATGACCAAAGGTCTGCGAAGGTCGTTAATGATGTCGTCAAAACTCTACAATAGGCCAATGTTTTGTATGGAAGACCATGATTTCTTGTATACATAGTTATAGGTAGCACATGTGTAAGGGTCAACATCTGCATTTCCAAGAGAATTGGCGTTGATGATGATCAACGTCTTCTTTCTCGCTTCCTCCTCCTTAATCTTTTTCTTCTCGTAATACTCAGTAACCTTAATGGGAGTCATGGGCTTCAGTATGAATTTCTTGCCCTGAAAAGTAAAACAATAGCGATTTGTTTTCCCTTTATGCATTACGTCTCTGTCATACTCCCATAGTCTTCCAAGTAAGATGTGACATGCATGCATGGGTGCAATGTCACATAGAACTGAATCCTCATACGCTCCAATCTTGAACGTGATATTGACATGCCGATTAATTTTGACTTCTCCACAATCATTAATCCACCCGAGCTTATAAGGCAGTGGGTGTTGAATAGAAGCCAGTTGCAGCTTGCTAACAACTTTCGTGCTTACTAGGTTGCTGCAACTCCCACCGTCAATGATCATGTTACATACCTTTCCTTGAACCAGACAGCGCGTGTGGAACAAGTTCTCTCTTTGATTATCTTCATCTAGAGCAGGTATGATACTCAAAGCTCTCTTGATGACAAAGTAGTCAATAAAGTCAGCATTAACAACAGGGTGAGGGCACATATATAACACGTCAATTCCTTGCCCGGTGAGCCGTGTGGGAGGGCCTCCTTCTCTGACTCAGTCGTGTTTGTCCCTGTCTGATACCCAGCTGGATGCTCAATATAATCAGTCACATAATCAATTGCATCAACAGGGCGTATTACACGTAGAGGTATGACCAACTCAGCAATGGTCTTGACAACTAAGCATTTCGACATCTCTTCGTCATGACTAGAATTTTCAGCAAGTGTATCTAGTTCATGTTCTATAACAACAATCTCAGGAGAAACAGGGTCCATAGTACTCAAGGGAAGACAATGTTTAAGAACGATCTTACTTGAATGAAGGCATAATCCAGTTTCAAATTCCTCTTCTAGTTTATTCTTTTATGCTTCATCCCTTTCAGCTAGTAAGACCGGTCTCTCTTCTTCCTCTTCATCAACATCAGAATCCGACTCGTAGTACCCTTTGTCATTGATGAACAATGTCCTTTTGTTGGGACATTCTCGCGCCATGTGACCTCGTCCTTGACACTTGAAACAAATGATGTCTCTAACTCTTGTAGAGGAGATAGAACCACTTCCCTGTGGTGTCGAGGTAGTAGCGTTGCCCAATGTAGACGCAATTGTGGGCTGAACCGGGGTCTTGACGTCTCGGATGGTTGTGTCTCGGCCGAGATCTCGGCCGGGGTCTCAGCCGGAATCTCGGTCGGGGTCTCGGCCTGCATTTCCTCTCCATGTGGTGTTCGGAGATCTCTTGTCATGACTTCGTAATTTCAGCTTCTTTTCAACTCTTACAGCAAGGTGTAGCAATCTGCTAGGTTAGAATAAGCATACAATTCTATTTCATGAGCCAAGTAAGGATGTAATATCCTAAGATAACGAGCCATAGTACCTTCCTCCTCTTCCTGCACATCGGCTCGAACTATATCCATTTCCATGGCTGCATACACCTCTTCTGCGCTCATAGAACCTTGCTTAAGGTTCTCCAGTCGCTGGCGCAGATCTCGTCCATGGTAAGGTGGCACGAATCGGACTCTCATGATAGCCTTCATATGTTCCCACGTGGTGACACTAGTACAAAAACGTCCATTTATACCGGTTTTTTTTTGCAAATCGGATGCCGGTTATTTGAGCGGTGTAACGTAGACCGCAATAAACCAGCTGGATACCGGTTATTTAGAAACCGGAATGCGAGAAAACTCGCATACAATAACGTATAGTTCTTGGATACCGGTTATTAAAATAACCGGTATCCGGCTGTTTCTCGCATACCAGTTAAAACACCTTTGGATGCCGGTTATGCTGAGGTATCCAAAAATAATTCATGCCGGTGTTTTGAAAAAACAGGTATGCGACCTCTTAAAAAAATTAAATAATAACGCTGTTTTTTTATTATAATAAAATACGTTTAAATCATGATAAACCTGTTAAACACAATATTTTCCCAACAAAATGATAACTTCGGAATCAACACAAATACATACAATATCAATCAACTTTTCGATTAGATTACGAAGGTTATAAACCTATACAAAATAATTGCCAATTCCAATGGCATACTTAACCCACCAAGTATTGTTTCAAGTAACATATACCAAAATGGCTATTCACAAAAGCGCATCATTTTAGGCAACTATACTATACAAAATGATAACTTGCCAACAAAATATACCAAAAAAGTCATAATCTTCATGAACATATCACACCTAGTTCACTTCTTAATAGGTGGCACCAATTCTAACTCGAATTCAATTGTGGGACGAAAGAATTCAATACATTCCTCTATTACTTGAAATATATCAACTTCTTTGTATGATTGTGGTGAAGATGTGTGGAACTGCACAACACATAATAAAATGTCATAATAAACTTAATATTAGTATAAAATGAGGCTTAGATTAATTCACTCACCAAAGTTGGAATTTTTGTAGGAACAACTTCCACTATTTCTCGCATGAATCGACATATATAGAACCCAAAAGAAGTATCATCGGTTTGTTGTGGGCACTTGCATATAGAAAATAACATATACAGTGAATTATGATAATATATCAATTGTTAAAATGTATACATATCTCAAAGAATATAATGTTATACCTTGATACATTTCCAACGTACTTTGGAGTTATCAATCCCCGATTTCTTCTCTTTTTTAGCATTTAACATGACCAAAGCACTACACAATTAAAATCACATTATCAAAAATTAGAGGATATATTTATAAATTGAAAATATAACATAATTTAAAATTAACTTACGTTTCACACATTTGTTGGAACTTTACTCGAACTTTTTCTCTCTTTGGATCTAACCAATAAATCATGTTCAATTCAGGATTGATCACAGCTAGCATCCAATGATACCTGGCGTTTTTTTTGAAAGTATATAAAGATGCAAGCTAAAATATATCACTTTATTAAAGAAGTTGTACGATTAAATAAATTCACTTACCCCTCATAGTATGGTATAATCCACAAACATCCATCCGAGTTCCTCATGAAAGCAACGATATATCTAATTCGATAATCAAACTTGGGATCATCATTGCTTCGAGATTTGTGTGCAATCCTCATCGGACAAAGAAACTTGTATAAGGCTTGATTATACGTACTACACAAGTACCTGTCACGTTAAAGATAACATCAAAATCTCAGTCACCATTCTCATGTCTTTATTAGAGAGAGATAAATTGAACAAATATGGACGTCCCCTTTTGTAACACACTAAATTAGAATATTACTTGATATACAAGCTGACATTTATGGGATCTAACTCTCCACGTGCTATCCACGATATCAAGTCTTCCTTGTTGACGGACAATGTATGTGTGTGTTGCACAATAGCCTTTGACATTTCAATTTTTATTGCAAAATCAATAACCGATGGTATCAACTTTTGAATGCTATCAACAACGTGATGTGCTTGCGGAGGAGGCTCGTTGGTCTCGTGTATGGGTTGAAATAGGGATTTTCTTGCACTTTTGAACTTTGGATTAATTCCTGGAAAAAAATACAAATATTCAAAACTGGAGAATGAAATTACCTCTATTGATTATGCAAACAAATACTAAGGTATGAGCCTTATATTACAAAATGCACAAATAAAAAACTTACCGATTCGAAAACGACTTTGTCTTTATGCCATTCAATGATATTTCCCACTGCATTTTCTGACATAAAAGGGACCTCTTTAGTTGGGAACGGAATTTCAGCATATTCTACTAGACTTTTGTCTATTATAACCTTGCAAGAACTAGAATCCAATTTTTTCCCATGAAGTATGGAGGTGGAGCCGTCTATAGATATAAAAGCACGTGCTCTTGCCACTTCACATGACAAGTCGGGCCAAACCAACTTGCATTTTCTAGTTTCCTACAAAAAAAATTAGTAAAATATATACGATAACAACTTATAGTATCAATGAGAATGATATTTCATGATATTTACATATGAATAGTTATAGTACCTCATGTGGATCAACAGATTGAGATCCTCTCATTGAAGAAACTTCATCCACAATTGGAGTTCGAGACCCTTGCTGATAGGTGATGGAATCACTATCAATTTAGGTAGTTTTTAGAGTCGTTTTTATGTTTTCGAGTCATATTATGTTATTAATGCCTTGATCCAGATAATTGAGTCAAAATGAAGCAAAAGAAGGAATTAGCAACACTTAGGAGTTGAAGCAAAGAGATGAAGACAAGTTTCTGGTGCTCACCGCCCTCGCGGAGAAGTGTCACCGCGCCTGCGGTGACACCCTTGCCGAGCGCCGCAGCCAGCGGCATCACCTGCGCCGAACGAAGCATGTCACCGCCCCCGCGGGCACTTCTGGCCGCCCCTGCGGTGACAACCCTGGAGTCCCATGACGAACGCCGCGGCCAGCGCCTTCGCCCACGGCCAAGAAGAGCCTGTCACCGCCCCCGCGGCCGCCCCTGCGGTGACCCATCCTGAAGAAGCGAAGACGGCGCCCCAGCGCCCGTGCCTGCGGCCCTATGAAGCCGAAGACCCAGTGTCACCGCCCCCGCGGTGACTCTGGGACGCGCCTGCGGATCTTCACTAGAAACGCCCGAAGTTAAAGAGTCAGACGTTTCAAAGTGCATTGAAGAACCCGCCCCCGCGGGTGTGACGAGTCGCCCCTGCGGCCAAGAAGAAGATGGAACGTTTTTGCCTAAACCGCCCCTGCGGCGCCCTTGGCCGCGGGTGCGGGTTAGCGTCAGAGGACTTTACTCGGCTGTTTTTGTCGGCTTTATGGCCTTAAGTGTGGTTGTTTGCACGGTCTTTAATCCATTCTTAATGGTGGCTGTTTGCACAGCCTCTTTACTCATTTTTAATGCATTTTGTAGTATAAATAGAGCCCTTGGCTATAGCTATTTTCATCTCATTTTCCACACAAAAACCTCTATATTTCCTAGTGTCTTTTGTAATGAGTTTCTAAGTTCCCTTGGCTACATTGGGTTGATTGAAGCTACATTACTATTTCGTTGTAAGTTCTTCTAATATAAGTTTAAGTTCATTATCCTTTGTGTTATTTTCCTTGATCTTTAACTTATGTTTGCATGTTTTTATCCACTTAGATTGATCACCTTAAGTGTACTAATGCATGCAAAATGCTAGGGTTAATTGATTCCGGGTTCGGGTCCTTAATCTAGTAGCAAACCCATAGGTAAAAACTGGTTGCGATTATCTAAGGGAAAGGAAAATAACTATAAAGAAAGATTTAACGGGTTGTTTTATTCTTCTTTATATCTCTTTATCTTTATTAGAATGTTAACTTGTGGTTTAATCTTGTAGGTTTACGGATTAATTAACTAGTTAAGTTGTGTTAATGCCGGTTGGCTTAACATATATCTACGATCGAGATGAGAACATCGGTGAACAACTTATAAAAAGAATCAACCAAGTAGTGTGTATGCTAAGATCCAACCTAGTGTAGTTCTTTAAATCAACTTTTCACCAACTTTATAATTGTCTTTGTCTTGTTTTATTTCAATTCAAATTTCCCCCAATTGTTACCAAATCAATATTTAAAATAATAAAAACTCGATAAAACTCCTTGGGTTCGACCCTTACTTAATCACTATACATTGGTTAGTATTAAGTTCGGATTTAACTTGATAAGTTTATAATAACGACCTTAGGAAATACGCTTGTCACTTGCGGTTGAAGCTCTTATGGCGATGACACTTGTGGTGATAACACTTGGGGAGTAGGAACTTTTTCTTGATTCGGAGACCCGTCATTCTCCCTAAATTTGTGGCACTTTTCTAGCATTTCTACCTTTTGTAGAACCTTAGCCATCTCTGCTCTAAGTTCAATGAGCTCTTGTTGGGATTTAGAGACTCCTCGATGACTTGAGCCATAATATTTCTTGACACCAACACCAAACCCTGCACCTCTTAATCTATCAGGATGCTCCTCATTACCCAAAGCCAATGACAATACATCTTGTATCCCCTTGAGTTTTAGGGTTCCTTCTACCTGTTCTGCTTGATATATATCCTACAATTAAATAAAAATCTCATAAGAACACAAAAAGGCATAAAATCCATCAAATAAAACAATAAATATGTCTGACAAACTAATTAGAAAAATCAGAAATATCAGAAGGAAAAAACCTTACCTGATTTTAGCAAACTGTTTAAATATGTTTGACAAAAGGTATAAGACCCATCAAATAAAACAATAAAAACCTCTTCTGGTTAGTTTGTCAAATAAAAACCTCGTGACACCTACCCATGTCACTTAAAATACATTAATAGATGTATACTCATTTTCAATTCTTATAGCTTACTGCGTACCTTAGTTATTATTAAGAAGGAAAAAAGGCAGCTAGTTTGACATTCTTTGCTTGGCTCCCAAAATTGCCAAATTATTCAAGGATGCCAATATGTTGTGTCCCAAGAAATACGTCATGATATGGCCCACTCCGATAATCCATGTTTTCCCTTTTGTTCTAGGGTATAAACTTACAGCAAATTTATTAGTGATGTAGATATCCCGGTTTCATCCACTGGCTTCACGTCACCCAAGTACTGATGGTGCTCGTTTTGGATCCGTCACCTCTCTCTATTTTCATCTTTTATTCAATACGCATCTTAAGAGCTTGTTGTGATCCATCATTATACTGTCATGATAGCTAAGCAAGAAAACTGAAAATTTTAACATTGAGATGCAATGATCCTGCTAACAGAAAATATACATTAATGTTTTTTCATTGTCAAATGTATGGTGATCCTATATCTAGTGCTTGTTAATTACTTTGAGTTGTAAATTTATGAAAAACTCGCTAAAATATTGGTCAGTACACCTTGTCATTAGTTTAGGTACTTTGATACTATTAATTAAGTTGAAATCATATAAATGGTGTTAACTCCACCTTGATGATAAGACCTTATTAATGGTCAATAAGGCCTTACCGGTTGATGAAAGCCAAAACCTTGGTTTCCAGGTTTTGGTAAGACCTTACCGAAACTGGCTCAAGTAGCTTAGTTCGAATGAGCTTATTTAGTTTAGTCCGATATTTTATTGGGCTAACAATATTCTTATAGGCTGGATTTTATATTTGGTTTGATTTTCTAACCAAATATATTAAGTCAAATTTTGTTAAGGTTGTTGAGACTTTCAAGGAATTTGATTTGAACAAAATCTTTGATTTAGTTTAAACAAATCTTCAGCCAATATAATCTTAAAAAAATCCAGATTTACTGCAACTATATTGAACGGATTTTCAGCCATTGGAAAATCAAATCTCAACGTCCAGATTGCAACAAATCAAGATATCAAGATTCAATCAAACGATCGGATTTTTTGTAACAAATCTCAAGCTGCCCAAGATCTTTCTCAACGTTCGTTTTGTTTGAAGATGATGGGCGTATCTATATAAGGAGACAAGAAAGATGACAGGATACTAGACTGAATCCGAAGTGTATACAAAAATCATCTGCTTTCTTATCTCATAAAGCGTTGATCTCACCTTTCAAGCTTGAACGTTCTACTTTTTTGAGTGTGTGTGAGATCTTCTTTGAGCGTCATAGTACAATTCATCTAGAATCATACAAAGGGTTACTCTGTACCCAAACGTGTAAGATACTTCGGTATCGGTAGGACTTTGTTTTCTCTTGAGTGTTTGAGTTGCTAGATAGGAAGTGTAAGGCTTCTGAGTTTAGAAGAGGGAAGTTCTTCTGAAGGTTGTATCTGGAGCTCATCGGAAGAAGAAGAGAAATAAAGCTACTTACAATCCTAGGGTTGGATAACCCTAGGCGGGGACTAGGTCAATTTGAGACCGAACCTCGTCAACATATCACGTGTCACTTTTACTTCTGCTCTTTACTCGTATTTATTATCTCTTGTTCGTCTTTACTTACTGTTTTATTCTTATCCAATCTCTGAGCTACGGGTAAGGTCTTATCTCTGTTTGATAAGGTCTTATCACTGTTTGATAAGGTCTTATCTCTTATCGATAAGATCTTACCAATCCTGAGATTGCGAAAAGATTCCATACTCTATTCATCCCCCCCTTTTAGAGTATTTGTTAACTGTTTATCTGCCTATTCCGCACTTCAAAGGGTATTTTGATAGGTGTACACATTGTAATTAGTTTAGGTACTTTTGACAAACTAAACAGAAAAATCAAAAAAATCAAAAAAATTAGAAAAACCTGAAAAATTAAAAAAATATCATAAATATCAGAATATCAGAAATATCAGAGGGTTATGTAGTCATATTCTGTCTCTTGACAACTCAATGACTATTAATAGAGCTTTTTACTTGATTAAGCAACAATGATTTGTTTCTAAACTACTCAATGACTATTAACAGAGACTTTTACCTGATTTTAGACAGAAAATAAAAAAATTAGAAAACCGAAAAATCAGAAAATTAAAAAATCAGAAGAGTTTAGATATTTTACTCACAATTTTTTTAGCAATTTGGGTAGTTTCCACATTGGCATACTTCTCATCCTCATGACACCTTGCTGCTTTCCATAAATCTGCTCTACTCATTGAATGGGTTTGCGGATTCAAATTTTGAGAGATGAGCTAAAAAAGAAAACAGATTGCATAAATAAATTCAAAAGATGAATACAATAAGGTTCACACTACAAAA
Organism: Fagopyrum tataricum; assembly: GCA_002319775.1. Taxonomy (NCBI): domain Eukaryota; kingdom Viridiplantae; phylum Streptophyta; class Magnoliopsida; order Caryophyllales; family Polygonaceae; genus Fagopyrum; species Fagopyrum tataricum. The sequence goes on along the minus strand of CM008281.1, from coordinate 29,372,355 downwards.
TAGACAATCAAAAGTAAAAAAATTGAAGTATATTCATTACCATCTTCTCTTCTATGCCAACATAACCTTGACTTGACCCCTTATATGTAACGCCCACAAAACGGGATAAGCGTCACAACGCCAGGAGCCCCGGACAAGGACTCCCTCAGGCTAAAATAACATATATAATGATAAAGAATAATATGAAAAACACCACAAGACATAACTTGCCAATAAGAAGGACAAGATAAACCAAAAGACGTCCCTTGACGTCAACCACAAAGGGGTTCCAAAGCCCGCAATAACAAACGACCATGAATGGTCAAATTCGAGGTCAATAATAATCAAAGTGTAGAAACATGAACCAACCCACAAACAATAAAGCGGTAAATTAGGAACAAGTCCTTTAGAAACCAACCACCCCAAGTTCAACCAATACGACTCTCACTAGGGTTCATGACCTTCATGCTCCTAAACTGTTCCTGTACCTGATCATGTCAAAGACATAACCAGCCCCACCGTGGTGGGTTAGTCTTCCACATAGACTAAGCCAATACATAAGCAGGGTAATATATATGATCAAGATATGGGAATAAGCATACATGACATGACATGATCTTATAATTACTCAAGGAATTGAAATAACATCATGCAACTTAATCATCACCAATCTCAAAAGATCATATCAATTATTCACTATTCATGTCAATGATTCATGCTTCAAGATTATCAATACTTAGAATAATTAAATCATCATGGCTCAAATACTCAAGAGATATGAATATACTACATGCATGTATAACGTCATAAGAAAAGATCATTTCAAACATGTCATGAAATCTCAAGTCAACTTCAAAGGTTTCAAGCCTATAACATATCTCGAAAGAATACTCATAAACCATTTCAAAATAATTCCCCTCAATATAACCTCAATACTCGTTAATCCAAATCAACAACCCATAAACTATGTCGACTACTCATAATCCAACACAATATTTCGTAAACCATGTCAACTACTCGTAATCCAACTCAATATGTCATAAACTATGTCAACTACTCGTAGTCCAATTCATTATTTCATAAACTATATCAACTACTCATAACCCAATTCAACCGGTATAACATATCTAAAGGCCAATCGACAAAAATGGGGTAACAAGGTATATGCTCGCCCCTTCCTCAAATCATCATAAGAACAATCCAAATCACAATATCAAAACATTGCTCGAGCAATCTTTATTTTAAAACTATTTTCAAAAACAATTTAACAAGTGCTAATTTAGCAAGGGTTCAAGCCTATTTCTTGAACACGATTTATAAAATGCTATATTTAGCGAATGTTCAAGCCTATTTCTTGAACACGAAGGTACCTACCACGGGATGGACATAGTAAACACGGATCAGGTGAATCCTCGCCATCCACGAAGGTCGGGCACAACCATCGGCCCGCTCAAACCGCATACCACTGGTAATCTTGGTCCGCCCTAACCGAGGAGTGAATAAGAATCATGAAAACGGTATCACCGACAACAATGTCGTCATGGTCATAGACCACATAAGAAAAACAAGGGCAATTGCCCGCTATGGTCATAGACCAAAATCATCTCACGTATATAAATGGCAAAAGCCGATTAGGTCAAAGACCATGAGGTCATCCCAAATCCTCGATATCATAACCGTTTCCCCTTTCTCTTTTTTTTTTCCTTTGTTTTTTTAAATTTTTTTTTTTTTGATAGACACCTCTTTAACTAGTCCCAATCAATTATCATTTAATCACAAGGCTTCTTAAACCGGCTCCTCAAATCATACTATACCCATAACCCAAAAATAATATCATGCATTCCTCATAGACTCCAAGATCATTCTCCTCTAGATATCAATATATATATATATATATATATATATATATATATATATATATATATATACAATTCTATACTTATCATGCTCATCATGTTCATCATGCTCATCATAATTTCAAGCATCTCAATCATACATACGGTATCATGAAGGCTTAAACTTGATCATGCTCGTCATACCAAATCATAATTTAATACATTGAAATCATACATGCAATATCATGAAGACTTAAATTTAATCATGCTCATCATGCTAGATCATAATTTAGATTATATCAATCATACATGCGGTATCATGAAGGCTTAAACTTAATCATGCTCATATACAAAGGCTCACAAGTACTTGCCTCGATCAACGCTCACTCAATGGTTGTAAGCCAAAACAACAACGTCAACTAGAACTCGTCAACTACCTAAACAAGCAAGAGATCACACAATCACAATCACATACACATACTATATATATAATCACCACACCATCTAATAGGTGTACGAATGACTTACCTAATTCCCAACTCGAGTTTGGGTTGTATTTCACTCAGGGTTTGTCCAAAACCCGTTATCCAAAACAAGCAAGTACCTAGAATGTCCAACTAGGCATATCAATCCATATTCCAACTTATAACTTAACAAGCAAACAACATTTCCAAAGTTTGGAGAATACTCACGTAGCGTCGTAGAAACGGAAGTAGATCAACGTTTTTCGAACTTCGACTCAAGCTAAACCCTTCCCGAAAGCGTAACCGAACCTAAACCAACAACTATACAAGTTTAGCTTATTTAAACTAAACTTGGGTCATAATTTGCAACATATATAAATATAGGATGATTTTTGCAATTAAAACTTAGGCTTAAAAATCATAAATATAATTTATGGGGCAAATTATGTAAAACTAAAAGGTTGGGCCGTTTCTGTAAATAAAAGTTTTGGTCCTTTTTTGTAATTAAGTTTCTGGAGGGCATTTTTGTGAAAACAGGAACTTTGGGCCATTTTTGTAAATAAAAAATCTGATTAAATTCTGCAATTTACACAATAGGACAAATTAGTACAAATATACAAACTAAGGGCTGAAACTGCAATTTAAAACTTGGGAGGTTTATCATCAATATACCAAAGTTGAGGGTGGCCCGCGTGTAAATAGACCGAAGGCTCGGCTTTGTCTCCCGATGGCATTTCTGGGCTCCTCCGGCAGGCGACGAAGGGCAGGGGCGAGATCTCCGGCGAGGCAGGTTCTCCTCTCCGGCATGCTAGGCTGGTGGTAGGTTTCTCCGGTGACAGCGGCTTCTCCGGAGATATTTGAACCCGACAGTGAGCTCCAGGTGGCGAGGTAGACCGAAGATGGTGGTAGTGAAGAGGTTTCGCTCCGGCGAGAGGCTCGACATGGAGAGGGAGGTGCTCCGGTTGTGGAGGTGAGGTGGAGGCGAGGCTGCGGTTCCCGGCGATGACAGCAACACCGGTGTTCAGCAGCAGAGGTAGAATGAGAAGAGATGGTGGAGCAAGGGTTTGGATTGAGAGCGGTGGTGAAGGAAGGAAGTGAAGGAGTGTAGCAGGGGAGGGAAAACGGAGAGGGAAAGAGTGATGGCGTAGAGCTTGGTGGTGTGCTGGTGGTGAGGAAAACAGAGGAGGAGAGAAACAAGGAGGGAGAGATGGTGGACGGAGGAGGGAGTAGGAGAAGCCGAGAGTTGAGCTCGGGAAGGGAGACGAGGAGAGATCGGGGATGGAAACCAGAACAGAGAGTGAGGGAGGAGAGATGAAGGTGAGAACGAGGGAAGGAGAGACTGAGAGATGGAGATTCTGCTGCCGTGCAGCTAGGGAGGAATGCTAGGGGAGAGGGCGCCAGGCTAGAGGAGGAGGAGAGGGCTAGCTTGGGCGGCAAAGTGCAGAGGAAACGTGAAGGAAGGAGAAAGACAGAAGAAAGAGGAGAAGGAAGGAGAGGCCAGGCGGGACAGGGAGAAGGAAAGAAGGTGCTCACGGCTAGTGGCTAGGAGGTAGTTAGGCGGGAGAAGAAAAGAAAGGAGGAGGAAGGCCAGGCGGCATAGAGGAAAGAAGAAGAGGAGCGCCAGCTGGCGGCAAGTGGGCCCGGGTGAGAGGAGAGATAAGTAAGGGAAAAAATTAAATGAAAATAGGATAAAATAATTTAAGTAGATCTCGATAAAAATATACGGAACGAAATGTTACGGGTTGGAATAATTTTCTAAACTTTTCCGTAAAATAATTTACGGAAAATATATAAATATATATACACGCATTTAAATTTATAAATAGAATATAAATTCATAAAAATTTTAAATAAATGGTATAGAAATAGTAATAAAATACGGAAAATAATCTTATAAAACACTCGTTAGTTTTGGGACGTTTCATTATATAGATATATATTTTTCTTCGACCGCTCACTATTAGCATGACTTAAATCCTATATAAACAATCCAAGTAAACAACAAACGAAATAAAAATAACAACATTGTTTTGTATATGCAATTTAAAAAGTGTTATACCTGAAAACTCTTTGTGGAGCGGTGTTGGACAAACTTACTCCATGCGTCTTTATCAATATACGGATAGTCCTCAGGAGGATTTTCAGGATAGGCACCAGTATTTTTATCCTTCGTGAGGTTCCCAAGATTGGTTCTAAAGTGACTCCACTCGCTAGCTACATTTGTAAGAATAGCTTTCTTGTCCATTGCATGAGTAGGAATGTCAAAAGTACTCTACAAAGGGAAAAAACAACAAACTCTATTATATGTTGAAATATAATGTTACTATAAATAATTCAATGACAAGTACCATAAGAGTTTCGTAAACGGCGTTTTGTATCTGTTTTGGTACTGATTTCCAACCTGTGTACCCAATTGAAACTTGAGAACGAGCTAAATCCGACATAATGTTGAAAAAGTGATTTATGTTCGCCGATTGGTACACCACGAGTGTTGAACTTCAGTGGGATCTTTCTTTTTCCTTCAAAACTAGCCTTTCTAACCCTTTTAAGAAGATTTGAACCTCTCACACACGTCATGGAACGCTTACTAGATTGCTCACTACCAACAGATATATCAGCACCATCTGAATCATTATCATTGATGTCTACAAAAACTAACCATTTTACCTACCATAGAAAAACATGAAATAAGATATCATTAAAAAACCAAAAATCATATAATAAAAAGTTAGCTATCATAAGGGTCATATATATTGAATAGATTAACCAAATATCAGAAATTATCTAAGAAAAAATCAGAAATTATCTTTGTATAACATGGTATGTTTTTCATTTCAACCATCATTTGTCTAGTTCATGGATGACAATTTTCACTTAGTATCTTATCTATTTAATTCTGAATTTTCAAATATTATTACCTAGCATCTTTTTTAAAACATTAGCTTATCTTCTTTTTTTTTATGAAATTGTGCTTAATAACCATAATCTTATCTACTTCTAAAACTTAAAATATTAAAATTAAAAATGTTACCTTCACTTGTTGTTTCTTTTCCTTTTAGGATTGTGAACTATGATTCCTTCGTTATGGTCTTCACGTATATATACATTATCTTCATTAACATTTGCATCAAGAGATGGCATTATGCATGAAGTTCGGTCCAATTCACTTTCTCTTTGCTCAACCTCATTTCGGTACTTTTCTTTTGTTGATATCACAACAGACCACTTCTGATCTTGTGGGTCCGGAACATAAAAAACTTGTTTAGCTTGTGAGGCCAAAATAAATGGATCATCCTTATGTCCTACCTTATTTAAATCAACGAGAGTGAAGCCAAGTTCATCAAATCGTATACCATGGTTAACATCAACCCATATGCAACGGAAAATTGGCACCTTGATCTCCATATAACTCAGCTCCCATATTTCTTCAATGATTCCATAGTATGATAGATGTTTTGCATTATAGGCATGCACCGATTCAGCTATCAAAGTGACGCCGCTATTTTGCATTGTGCTTGTATCATCGTGTACTTTTGAAAAAAAAGTGTAACCATTTATCTCATATGCTGTAAAACTTGCAACATGAAAAAGAGGTCCACGTGACAACCAAGTCAAGGTAGGGGAGACAACCTCAATGGAATCGTTTATCCTTGTACGCAACCACTGACACGAAACGACCCGTATTGATTACTAATGAATCCTTTCATT
>CM008281.1:29334568-29350744 GCA_002319775.1 Fagopyrum tataricum | reverse complement strand
CTCCGAAGTTAAGCGTGCTTGGGCGAGAGTAGTACTAGGATGGGTGACCTCTCTGGGAAGTCTCGTGTTGCACCCCTGCTTTTTGCGTTTTTGTTTTAATTAGTTTAAATCTTCTCTCGATATATACAGGCTACGGTAGCCTCTGTTTAGATTTATTACCTAACGTAAGGGGGAAAAAAAACTTTAATATTTAATATTAAAAATAAAGTAATTAAGAATTAACGGTCTACGAATAACGGAATTAGTTTGCGGTAAGATACGTTCGTTAGAAAAAACTATAAAAAATTAAAGGCTCGTAGTACGAGGTTGTTACGGTTTCGTAATAGGATAGGTAAGAGGGCCTAAAACTGTTTGTCGGATTTAATTAACGGTTAGCGGCAAAAGCAGACGGTTCGGTTTTGGCGGTCAAGCTAGCTTAAGGGGAGCATGGAGGCAGATACAGAAGTACGGGAAGGTGGCATAAGTAGACGGGTGCGATCATACCAGCACTAATGCACCGGATCCATCAGAACTCCGAAGTTAAGCGTGCTTGGGCGAGAGTAGTACTAGGATGGGTGACCTCCTGGGAAGTCCTCGTGTTGCACCCCTCTTTTTTTTGCGTTTTTGTTTTAATTAGTTTAAAATCTTCTCTCGATATATACACGCTACGGTAGCCTCTGTTTAGATTTATTACCTAACGTAAGGGGGAAAAAAAACTTTAAATATTTTAATATTAAAAATAAAGTAATTAAGAATTAACGGTCTACGAATAACGAATTAGTTTGCGGTAAGATACGTTCGTTAGAGAAAACTATAAATTAAAGGCTCGTAGTACGAGAGTTATAGGATGGGTGACGGGAAGTTCGTGTTGCACCCTCTTTTTGCGTTTTTGTTTTAATTAGTTTAAATCTTCTCTCGATATATACACGCTACGGTAGCCTCTGTTTAGATTATTACCTAACGTAAGGGGGAAAAAAAACTTTAATATTTTAATATTAAAAATAAAGTAATTAAGAATTAACGGTCTACGAATAACGGAATTAGTTTGCGGTAAGATACGTTCGTTAGAAAAAACTATAAATTAAAGGCTCGTAGTACGAGGTTGTTACGGTTTCGTAATAGGATAGGTAAGAGGGCCTAAAACTGTTTGGTCGGATTTAATTAACGGTTAGCGGCAAAAGCAGACGGTTCGGTTTTGGCGGTCAAGCTAGCTTAAGGGGAGCATGGAGGCAGATACAGAAGTACGGGAAGGTGCATAAGTAGACGGGTGCGATCATACCAGCACTAATGCACCGGATCCCATCAGAACTCCGAAGTTAAGCGTGCTTGGGCGAGAGTAGTACTAGGATGGGTGACCTCCTGGGAAGTCCTCGTGTTGCACCCTCTTTTTGCGTTTTTGTTTTAATTAGTTTAAATCTTCTCTCGATATATACACGCTACGGTAGCCTCTGTTTAGATTTATTACCTAACGTAAGGGGGAAAAAAAACTTTAATATTTTAATATTAAAAATAAAGTAATTAAGAATTAACGGTCTACGAATAACGGAATTAGTTTGCGGTAAGATACGTTCGTTAGAAAAACTATAAATTAAAGGCTCGTAGTACGAGGTTGTTACGGTTTCGTAATAGGACCGGGAGTTTGCGTTTTGTTTTAAATTAGTTTAAATCTGATATATAACGCTACGTAGCCTCTGTTTAGATTTATTACCTAACGTAAGGGAAAAAAAAACTTTAATATTTAATATTAAAATAAAGAATTAAGAATTAACGGGTCTACGAATAACGGAATTAGTTTGCGGTAAATACGTTCGTTAGAAAAACTATAAATTAAAGGCTCGTAGTACGAGGCTTGTTACGGTTTCGTAATAGGAATAGGTTAAGAGGGCCTTAAAACTGTTTTGGTCGGATTTAATTAACGGTTAGCCGGCAAAAGCAGACGGTTCGGTTTTGGCGGTCAAGCTAGCTTAAAGGGGAGCATGGAGGCAGATACACAAGTACGGGAAGGTGGCATAAGTAGACGGGTGCGATCATACCAGCACTAATGCACGCGGATCCATCAGAACTCCGAAGTTTAAGCGTGCTTGGGCGAGAGTAGTACTAGGATGGGTGACCTCCTGGGAAGTCCTCGTGTTTGGCACCCCTCTTTTGCGTTTTTGTTTTAATTAGTTTAAATCTTCTCTCGATATATAACGCTTAGCCTCTGTTTAGATTTATTACCTAACGTAAGGGGAAAAAAAAACTTTTAATTTAATTTTTAATATTAAAATAAGAAATTAAGAATTAACGGTCTACGAATAACGGAATTAGTTTGCGGTAAATACGTTCGTTGAAAAAACTATAAATTAAAAGGCTCGTAGTACGAGGTTGTTACGGTTTCGTAATAGGATAGGTAAGAGGGCCTAAAACTGTTTGGTCGGATTTAATTAACGTTAGCGGCAAAAGCAGACGGTTCGGTTTTGCGGTCAAGCTAGCTTAAGGGGAGCATGGAGGGCCAGATACACAAGTACGGGAAGGTGGAATAAGTAGACGGGTGCGATCATACCAGCACTAATGCACCGGATCCCATCAGAACTCCGAAGTTAAGCGTGCTTGGGCGAGAGTAGTACTAGGATGGGTGACCTCCTGGGAAGTCCTCGTGTTGCCACCCCTCTTTTTGCGTTTTTGTTTTAATTAGTTTAAATCTTCTTCTCGATATATATACACGCTAGCCTCTTGTTTAGATTTATTACCTAACGTAAGGGGAAAAAACTTTAATATTTTAATAATTATAATAAAAAAATAAGAATTAACGATCTACGAAATAACGGAATTAGTTTGCGGTAAAATACGTTCGTTAGAAAAACTATAAATTAAAAGGCTCGTAGTAGCGAGGTTGTTACGGTTTCGTAATAGGATAGGTAAGAGGGCTTAAAACTGTTTGGTCGGATTTAATTAACGGTTAGCGGCAAAAGCAGACGTTCAGTTTTGGCGGTCAAGCTAGCTTAAGGGGAGCATGGAGGCAGATACACAAGTACGGGAAGGTGGCTAAGTAGACGGGTGCGATCATACCAGCACTAATGCACCGGATCCCATCAGAACTCCGAAGTTAAGTCGTGCTTGGGCGAGAGTAGTACTAGGATGGGTGACCTCCTGGAAGTCCTCGTGTTGCACCCCTCTTTTTGGCGTTTTTGTTTTAATTAGTTTAAATCTTCTTCTCGATATATACACGCTAGCCTCTGTTTAGATTTATTACCTAACGTAAGGGGAAAAAAAACTTTGATATTTTAATATTAAAAATAAGAATTAACGGTCTACGAATAACGGAATTAGTTTGCGGTAAAATACATTCGTTAGAAAAACTATAAATTAAAGGCTCGTAGTACGAGGTTGTTACGGTTTCGTAATAGGATAGGTAAGAGGGCTTAAAACTGTTTGGTCAGGATTTAATTAACGGTTAGCCGGCAAAAGCAGACGGTTCGGTTTTGGCGGTCAAGCTAGCTTAAGGGGAGCATGGAGGCAGATACACAAGTACGGGATGGTGGCATAAGTAGACGGGTGCGATCATACCAGCACTAATGCACCGATCCCATCAGAACTCCGAAGTTAAGCGTGCTTGGGCGAGAGTAGTAGCTAGGATGGGTGACCTCCTGGGAAGTCCTCGTGTTGCACCCCTCTTATTTGCGTTTTTGTTTTTAATTAGTTTAAATTTTCTTCTCGATATATATACGTAGCCTCTTGTTTAGATTTATTACCTAACGTAAGGGGAAAAAAAACTTTTAGATATTTTAATATTAAAAATAAAAAATTAAGAATTAACGGTCTTACGAATAACGGAATTAGTTTGCGGTAAATACGTTCGTTAGAAAAACTATAAGTTAAAGGCTCGTAGTACGAGGTTGTTACGGTTTCGTAATAGGATAGGTAAGAGGGCTTAAAACTTTTGGTCGGATTTAATTAACGTTAGCGGCAAAAGCAGACCGGTTCGGTTTTGCGGTCAAGCTAGCTTAAGCGGGAGCATGGAGGCAGATACACAAGTACGGGAAGGTGGCATAAGTAGACGGGTGCGATTCATACCAGCACTAATGCATCGGATCCCTATCAGAACTCCGAAGTTAAGCGTGCTTGGGCGAGAGTAGTACTAGCGAAAGGGTGACCTCCTGGGAAGTCCTCGGTTGCACCCCTCTTTTTTGCGTTTTTGTTTTAATTAGTTTAAATCTTCTTCTCGATATATACACGCTAGCCTCTGGTTAGATTTATTACCTAACGTAAGGGGGAAAAAAACTTTGAATATTTTTAATATTAAAAATAAAAAAATTAAGAATTAACGGTCTACGAATAAACGGAATTAGTTTGCGGTAAAATACGTTCGTTAGAAAAACTATAAATTAAAGGCTCGTAGTACGAGGTTGTTACGGTTTCGTAATAGGATAGGTAAGAGGGCTTAAAACTGTTTGGTCGGATTTAATTAACGGTTACGAGGCAAAAGCAGACCGGTTCGGTTTTGGCGGTCAAGCTAGCTTAAGGGGAGCATGGAGGCAGATACACAAGTACGGGAAGTGGCATAAGTAGACGGGTGTGATCATACCAGCACTAATGCACCGGATCCCATCAGAACTCCGAAGTTAAGCGTGCTTGGACGAGAGTAGTACTAGGATGGGTGACTTCCTGGGAAGTCCTCGTGTTGCACCCCATCTTTTGGCGTTTTTGTTTTAAGTTAGTTTAAATCTTTCTTTCTCATATATACACGTAGCTCATGTTGGCGGTCAGCTAGTTAAGGGGAGCATGGAGGAGTACACAAGTACGGGAGGTGGCATAAGTAGACGGTGCGATCATACCAGCACTAATGCCACGGATTCCAGCAAACTCGAAGTTAAGGCTGCTTGGCGAGAGTAGTACTAGGATGGGTGACCTCCTGGGAAGACCTTGTGTTGGACCCCTCTTTTTACGTTTTTGTTTGAATTAGTTTAAATCTTCTTCTCGATATATACACGTTAGCCTCTGTTTAGATTTATTACCTAACGTAAGGGAAATTTTTTTTAATATTTTAATATTAAAAATAAAAAATTAAGAATTAACGGTCTACGAATAACGGAATTAGTTTGCGGTAAAATACGTTCGTTAGAAAAACTATAAATTAAAGGCTCGTAGTACGAGGTTGTTACGGTTTCGTAATAGGATAGGTAAGAGGGCTTAAAACTGTTTGGTCGGATTTAATTAACGCTTAGCGGCAAAAGCAGACGGTTCGGTTTTGGCGGTCAAGCTAGCCTAAGGGGAGCATGGAGGCAGATACACAAGTACGGGAAGGTGGCATAAGTAGACGGGTGCGATCATACCAGCACTAATGCACCGGATCCAATCAGAACTCCGAAGTTAAGCGTGCTTGGGCGAGAGTAGTACTAGGATGGGTGACCTCCTGGGAAGTCCTCGTGTTGCACCCCTCTTTTTGCGTTTTTGTTTTAATTAGTTTAAATCTTCTTCTCGATATATATACACTTTAGTCTCTGTTTAGAATTATTACCTAACGTAAGGGGAAAAAAAAAACTTTAATATTTTAATATGAAAAATAAAAAATTAAGAATTAACGGTCTACGAATAACGGAATTAGTTTGCGGTAAAATACGTTCGTTAGAAAAAACTATAAATTAAAGGCTCGTAGTACGAGGTTGTTACGGTTTCGTAATAGGATAGGTAAGAGGGCTTAAAACTGTTTGGTCGGATTTAATTAACGGTTAGCGGCAAAAGCAGACGGTTCGGTTTGGCGGTCAAGCTAGCTTAAGGGAGCATGGAGGCAGATACACAAGTACGGGAAGGTGGCATAAGTAGACGGGTGCGATCATACCAGCACTAATGCACCGGATCCCATCAGAACTCCGAAGTTAAGCGTGCTTGGGCGAGAGTAGTACTAGGATGGGTGACCTCCTGGGAAGTCCTCGTGTTGCACCCCTCTTTTTGCGTTTTTGTTTTAATTAGTTTAAATCTTCTTCTCGATATATATACACTTTAGTCTCTGTTTAGATTTATTACCTAACGTAAGGGAAATTTTTTTTAATATTTTAATATTAAAAATAAAAAATTAAGAATTAACGGTCTACGAATAACGGAATTAGTTTGCGGTAAAATACGTTCGTTAGAAAAACTATAAATTAAAGGCTCGTAGTACGAGGTTGTTACGGTTTCGTAATAGGATAGGTAAGAGGGCTTAAAACTGTTTGGTCGGATTTAATTAACGGTTAGCGGCAAAAGCAGACGGTTCGGTTTTGACGGTCAAGCTAGCTTAAGGGGAGCATGGAGGCAGATACACAAGTACGGGAAGGTGGCATAAGTAGACGGGTGCGATCATACCAGCACTAATGCACCGGATCCCATCAGAACTCCGAAGTTAAGCGTGCTTGGGCGAGAGTAGTACTAGGATGGGTGACCTCCTGGGAAGTCCTCGTGTTGCACTCCTCTTTTTGCGTTTTTGTTTTAATTAGTTTAAATCTTCTTCTCGATATATATACACGCTAGCCTCTGTTTAGATTTATTACCTAACGTAAGGGGAAAAATACTTTGATATTTTAATATGTAAAATAAAAAATTAAGAATTAACGGTCTACGAATAACGGAATTAGTTTGCGGTAAAATACGTTCGTTAGAAAAACTATAAATTAAAGGCTCGTAGTACGAGGTTGTTACGGTTTCGTAATAGGATAGGTAAGAGGGCTTAAAACTGTTTGGTCGGATTTAATTAACGGTTAGCGGCAAAAGCAGACGGTTCGGTTTTGGCGGTCAAGCTAGCTTAAGGGGAGCATGGAGGCACATACACAAGAACGGGAAGGTGGCATAAGTAGACGGGTGCGATCATACCAGCACTAATGCACCGGATCCCATCAGAACTCCGAAGTTAAGCGTGCTTGGGCGAGAGTAGTACTAGGACGGGTGACCTCCGGGAAGTCCTCGTGTTGCACCCTCTTTATGCTTTTTTGGTTTTAATTAGTTTAAATCTTCTTCTCGATATATAAACGTTAGCCTTTGTTTAGATTTATTAACTAATGTAAGGGGGAAAAAAATTTAAAAAAATTTAATTTTTTAATATTAAAAATAAGAAATTAAGAATTAACGGTCTACGAATAACGGAATTAGTTTGCGGTAAACTACGTTCGTTAGAAAAACTTATAAATTAAAGGCTCGTTGTACGAGGTTGTTACGGTTTCATAATAGGAGATATAAGAGGGATTAAAACTGTTTGGTCAGATTTAATTAACGGATACCGGCAAAAGCAGACGTTTCCGTTTTGGCGGTCAAGCTAGCTTAAGGGGAGCATGGAGGCAGATACACAAGTACGGGAAGGTGGTATAAGTAGACGGGTGTGATCATACCAGCACTAATGCACCGGATCCCATCAGAACTCCGAAGTTAAGCGTGCTTGGGCGAGAGTAGTACTAGGATGGGTGACCTCCTGGGAAGTCCTCGTGTTGCACCCCTCTTTTTGCGTTTTTGTTTTAATTAGTTTAAATCTTCTTCTCGATATATACACGTTAGCCTTTATTTATTACCTAACGTAAGGGGGAAAAAAATTTAAATTTTTTTAATATTTTTGAGTTTACAGATGTATTTGTTGAGCCGTCCAGTTTGCCGCCTCAGAGGAGCGTGGACTTTGGCATTGATTTAGAGCCTGGTACGAGACCTATTTCGAAGGCCCCATATCGGATGACGCCTGTCGAGATGCTAGAGCTGAAGAAGCAACTTGAGTAGCTGGCTGAGAAGGCCTTCATCCGCCGTAGCGTATCCCCATGGGGAGCACCTGTCCTCTTGGTACGGAAGAAGGACGGATCGCTGAGATTGTGTATTGATTACAGAGAGCTGAACAAGGTGACCATCAAGAACAAGTATCCATTTCCTCGTATTGATGACTTGTTAGATCAGCTTTAGCGAGCGACTGTATTCTCTAGGATTGACCTGCGGTCAGGATATCACCAGCTGAGGGTGAGTGAGTAGGACGTGCACAAGACAACATTCCGGACTAGATATGGACACTACGAGCTTGTAGTGATGTCATTTGGGCTTACGAATGCCTCAACAATCTTTATGGAGTTGATGAACAATATATTCATCGACTTCCTGAATCAGTTTGTGGTGGTCTTCATAGATGACATTATGGTGTACTCTCGTAGAAGAGAGGAGCATGCAAGCAAGCTGAGGACTGTGTTACAGGTTTTACGAGATAGAGAACTTTATGCTAAGTTCTCTAAGTGCGAGTTATGGATACCAGAGGTAGCATTCCTGGGTCATGATGTATCAACTGAAGGGATCAAGGTGGATCCGGCAAAGATCGAGGCAGTAGCAGCTTGGATGACACCGACGAACGTCAAGGAAGTACGTAGCTTTCTTGGCCCTAGCCGGTTATTACCCGACGCTTTGGAGGAGCTGAAGAGACGTCAGACTTCTGGCTCCTATTTTGGCACAGCCAAAGGGTACAACTAATTTTGTGGTTTACAGTGATGCATCCAAGCTAGGCTTGGGATGTGTGTTGATGCAACGGGGCCGAGTGATTGCATATGCGTCTAGACAGCTGAAGACGTATGAGGAGAACTACCCAACTCATGATTTGGAGTTGGCAGCAGTAGTTCATGCCTTGAAGATCTGGAGACATTATCTGTATGGTGCTGCATGTCAGATCTTCACAGACCATAAGAGTCTGATGTATATTTTCACGCAACGGGAATTGAATAACCGCCAGCGTAGATGCCTTGAGCTGATCAAGGATTTTGATCTGGAGATTCCGTACCATCCGGGGAAGGCGAACGTTGTCGCCGACACCTTGAGCAGGAAGACGCCTCGAGAGCAGGCAATTGCGAGGTTGACAGTTCAGCATCAGTTGCAGAGAGACCTTATTTGGCTGGAGTTGGACCGTCCAGTTTCCTGATGAGGACGCCCAGCTGAGTATTTTAGAGGTTCTTCCTGATCTATTGGGTGAGATCCAACAAAAGCCGGGGACCTGCCTGACCTTGATAAGGATCCGAGAGAGGATGTCTCGAGATGAGGCACCATGGTTCCTTTCTAGGAGCAGATGGAGTGTTGAGACCGCCGCCGGTCGCGTTTGTGTACCCGCTGATGCGGATCTACGCCAGAGGATATTTACAGGAGGCTCACTATTACGCCTTATTCAGTGCACCCCAAGTACGAGTAAGATGTACCAGGATTTGAAACGTTCATATTGGTGGGGAGGGCAGAAGCCCGATGTGGCCAGATTTGTAGCACAATGTACGAACCTGTCAGCAGGTCAAGATCGAGCATTGCAAACCTGGAGATGAACTCAATCCACTACCTATTCCACAGAGAAAGTGGGAGGACCCTCACCATGAAATTTGTGACTGGGCTGAAACCGAGCAGGAGTTTCGATGCCATCTGGGTTGTAGTGGACATATTGACGAAGACGGTACGTTTTATCCCTATTCGGGAGACGTGGCCAGTGAGCAGATTAGCTGAGAAGTACACTAGACAGATAGTGAGACTCCATGGGGTACCGAGGACGATCGTCTCAGATAGAGATGGACGATTTACCTCGAGGGTTCTGGCAGCAGATTTAGACTGCCCTGGGGACGGGTTTGCACTTCACTACTGCGTTCCATCCTCAGACAGATGGTCAGTCAGAGAGGACCATTCAGACACTGGGAGGATATGCTGCGAGCTTGTGTGTTGGACTGGGGACAAGTGTGGACGGATCATCTCCTACTAGTTGAGTTCTCGTACAAAAAACAGTTGGCATGCATCTATTGGGATGACCCCATATGAGGCACTGTATGAACAGAGATGTCGTACTCCGTTATGCTGTGATGAGCCGAGAAGTGTTAGTGGGTTGACACCTGATCAGATTCAGGATGATGTGGCTCGTGTAGCACTGATTTAGAGAGAGGGATGTTGACTGGACAGAGCCGTCAGAAGTCTTATGCAGATAGGAGGCGTAGACCCCTAGAGTTCAGAGTGGGAGCCCATGTGTGGCTGAGAGTGTCTCCGACACGAGGTGTTAGACGTTTTGGCATTAAGGGGAAGTTAAGCCCCCGATATGTCGGACCGTTCGAGATTCTAGATCGGGTTGGAAGTGCAATATACAAATTAGCTTTGCCTCCGAGATTAGAGGGTGTTCCACCCTGTGTTTCACGTGTCTCAGCTGAGGGAGTATATACCAGATCCGAGACATATTGTGAGTTATGATGATTTAGTGGTCGAGCCGGACCACACTTTTGTTGAGCATCCGATTGTAGTCCTAGAACGAGGTATGAGACGCCTACGTTCGAAGGACAATCCTATGCTGAGGATACAATGGTCGAGACGAGGACCTAAAGAGGCTACATGAGAGACTAAGGATGGTATTCAGAGGAACTATCCAGAGTTCTACGCCGAGGTAGACGTACTTGTAGGATCGACGAGTTAGATCTTAGTACTATCTTGGTGAGTGTTGTGATTATATGTTTATTATGCTATGATGTGTTTATTTTCGTACTAGCTATGATATGATGTGTAATCTTATTATATCTGTTGTGCTAGTACGATTACTGTTTATAGCTGGAGATGGCTCTTTCCTCCATGCTATTGTGATACGATTAGGGTTCAGCTGGAGATGGTTATTCCTCCATGCTATTTTGATGAACATAGTATTGCTGGAGATGTTTTTTCCTCCATGCCCTTATGGGATGAGTATGATATGGCTAGAGATGTTTTTCCTCTATGCCTTGTGATGTGATGATGGTTTGGCTAGAGATGGTTTTCCTCTATGCCTTGGATAGTATGGGTGATCTTGTTGCTAGAAATGATGATTTCCTCAATGCTCGTTTTTGAGGTTATAGAGAGAGCTATACCTCGGCTTATTAGTCCGAGTGGTTTAGGATTTTACAAGTTTCGGACGAAACTTGTTTTTAGGGGGTGAGATGTAAGAGCCTTAGTCTTGGAGCTGAGCCGCCCCCGCGGGTGCCTTGTGCCCGCCCAGCGGGTTTTCCGCCCCTGGCGGCTCAGGATGCCGCCCCTGCCGGTTTCTTGCGGCTGCCCGCCGGCTTTGTTCGCCGGTTGGACCTGTGCTTTACCTTTCCTTCCTTCCTTCTTAAGTCTTGTCCTTGGCTTCTGATCAAGGGTTTTAACTTCCTTTACAACTTCTTCACGTTCTTCTTCTGTTCTCCTTCTCCTTGATCTCTTGTGTGAGTTTTCCTTGGTTTGGAAGAGGATTTGTGTGGATTGTTGATGATGATGATGATGATGGATGTTGTTGCTGAGCTTGGGAGCCAGCTGAGGTAGTGGTTGTGGATCTTTTACTTGGTTGATCACAACAATTAGGTAAGCTCCATTCTTCTCTTCTTTCTTCCTTTCTTGAATTTCCTCTTCCTTAGCTTAGGATTAGATGTGTATCGATAGTGGAATGTGTATATATATGTATGTGTGTGGCTTTGGAATGATGAAGACGTGAAATCGTCAAAATGGGGAGCCGAAGAGGAATCGCGGGATCACCACTCTGCACTGTCGCCGCCCCGCGTTCCAGTGCTGCCCGCCCCTGCGGAAGATTGTCACCGCACCCACGCTCAGAAGCCGCCGCCCCGCAGCCACGGTCACCGCTCTTGCACCAGTGTTCCGCCGCGCCTACGGTTTGCCTTGCTTCGCCCCTGCGTCCCTCTTGTCACGCAGGTGCCTCTTGTCCCGGATCTACCTAGAGTAGTGTAGATCCTTTCCTTTCCTAGTATGAGCGGGTTAGTATCATGCTAGGTACGTATATGAGGATAGAACGATGATGAGTATGATATCTATAGGTGCCGGTTATGGCCTTGGGGTTTATAAGTTGGATATGATACTTATGGATCCCTTGACTCTAGGTGTTACCCCTTTGAGTGATAGGAGATTGATATCGTTATGCCTTGTTTTTAGGTAGTGTTGTCCTCCAGTTTGGAGTTGATCGTGTTGAGACTACTTCGAGGTTGAGGTAAGTCCATAGGACTTACTTAGCAACCATCCTTATATTGGATGTATGCTTGAGTGGTGTTTGTTATATGCTTTCTAGCATGCGATATTGATTATTACCGACCTATGGTTTAGTGACCGCCCATTGTAGTGGTTGTTGACAACTTGCCTTTCATCCCGTACTGGAGTCTGGGAGGTTCTCGTTGTCAGGCTAGATCTGGTATACGGGAAGGGCACTTACCACTCCTTATGGTATACGTGAAGGTGCGGTTATACCACTCCAGCTAGCTATAGAACTTAGAGGCGAGGATTATATATATATTCCTTGTGTCACACACACACACACACACACACACACACACACACACACATATATATATATATATATATATATATATATATATATATATAATATATATATATATATATATATATATATATATATATATATATATATATATATACGAATTGAGTGTTAGACTTTATAAAGATAATTAACCGGGTAAATGTGTGACAACATGTTTATATGTTATGATTCCTGAAGTGTGTTTGTGCTCTTGCATCTTTTATATATATGTGTATGGTTAGCTAACGGTTTTATACCGTGTTGTAGATCCTTTGCAGGTTAGGAGAGCCTGCAGAGTGATCTAGAGTGGGTGATCCACTGAGGGCTCGTACACTAGGTTGCTATCGTGGGATATGGAATTTTTTGTTATGTATAGTTATATGTTTGATTGTACTCAACGGTACCTTGTATAAACCTTTTGATTTATATATTACAGTTTTATGTTTTGGTTTTAATCTATCAGTGCCTTGTTGTAAGATACAGCGAACTTGTTGTCAGGCTAGGGTCAGGATCCATTGTGAGATCCTAGCTCAGTTGTGCCTCGAGTCCTACGGATTCGGGGTGTTACACACCATTTGAAGGAAAGTGTGATGCTGATCTGTACCTTGTCTGGGAGGCAAAAGTGGAGCAAATCTGGAGCTGTCATAATGTTTCAGAACTTAAAAGGTACAATACGCTGCACTCGAGTTTACTAGGTATGCATTAATGTGGTGGAATAACATGTTGAAAGAGAGAAGACGATGTCTAGACACCGAGATCGCTACTTGGGATCAGATGAAGGCAATCATGAGAGCCGATTCGTTCCTCCATACCATGGGAGAGATCTACGTCAACGACTAGAGAACCTAAAACAAGGTTCTATGAGTGCTGAAGAAGTTTACGCATCCATGGAAATGACTATAGTTAGAGCTGATGTTCAGGAAGATGAGGAAGCTACGATGGCAAGGTATCTCAGGATTTTGCACCCTACCCTAGCACACGAGATAGAGTTGTATGCATATAATAACTTGACAGATTTACTACATCTCGCTGTGAGAGTGGAGAAGAAACTGAAGTTGCACAACCAGGACAGACGAACGCCTCAGTCATGGAGAGGAAGTTTGAGTCGAGATCAGTCCAGCAGCAGCCGAGATCCAAACAGCAGTAGCAAAGATTCTACAAGTTTTGGTGTTGCATCTACTCCAAGTAAGACCCATACCTCGACACCTCAGGGAGGAAGTTCTAGTTCAACTCGAGCTAGAGACATCATGCTTTAAGTGTCAAGGAAGAGGACATTACGCTAGGGATTGTCCCAACTTACGGACATTATTCATCAACGACATAGGTCTCTATGAATCAGATTCCAACACTGAGAAATTAGAAGAAGAAAAATCAGCCCTCATAGCTGATAAAGAGACTAAGAAGGATTTGGACGAGCTACCTTTCGCTGAGGGATTATGTCTACATGCTAGTAAGGTCATCCCCAAATCTCAACTTGTTGAAGGTACTCCAAACGAGATGGATATTGATGAGCATGACATTGAGATAACGACTGAAATTCTTAGTCATGATCCAGAAGAGGAAGAGTACCCAGTTGATGACATGAGCATTGACGTTGTTGAGCAACCGGTTGGTTTCGCCAAGGATGAAATGGCCAAAGAAGTGGCAAGAAAAGTTTTACCTCCTGAGTTGTTTGATCGCTTTGTTATTAGAAGGGCACTTAGCATCTTACCTTCTAAAAGCGAGGACAATCAAAGGGAAAATTTGTTCCATACAAGATGTTAGGTCAAAGGGAGAGTATGCAACACGATCATAGATAGTGGAAGCTGCAGCAACTTTGTGAGTAATGAAGTGATTGAGAAATTGCAGCTAGGAATTGTTCAGCATCCCCCCTTACAAACTGGGTTGGATGAACGATTGTGGAGGAATCAAAATCGACAAGTAGGCCAACGTCACATTCAAAATCGGGACATATGAGGACACTGTGCTATGTGTGATATAGCTCATATGCACGCCTGTCACGTTCTACTTGGCGACCTTGGGAGTATGATCGGGATGTCACACATAAAGGGAAGACAAATCGTTTTTGTTTCCTTTTCAGGGTAAAGATTTCATACTCAAACCCATGACACCCACGGAAGTCACCGAGTATTATGAGAAGATGAAGAACAAAGACGATGCTGGAAAAGAAGACATTGATGATCCAGAACATAGAGAGGACGGAACCATGACGTACAAATCCATTTTTATGTCCTGTCTACAGTCATGTGTGCAAGGAGTTCTTATCCTCAATTTTCGAAATAGGTATGTTTGAGACTCTCCTTGGGAGTATCAAAGACATTAATAGGATGATCGCAATATACAACTGGAGATATCTGGCGACTAAATATCCCTCTTTGAGTATTATTACTCTATTTGATGATCTCCGCTTGAGGTTGATTGCACAAACTGACCTCTTGAAAATCATCCCCACGTCCTACAGACATTGCAATTATAACCGGGAAATGTTTTCATTTCTTCAAGATAAAACATGTGGTGTAGTCAATGTCACTTTCACGCCTTATTCAAGTGGTTGCTGTGAATTATCAATTCGTGTTTGTACTGCTGGAGGAAATGAATTCATGGAGACAAGATCAAGTCTAAACTTCGTGGATTCGAGGTCAAATCCTTCTCAAGAAATGGAGGTTGATGCGGGAACATCTAGGAACCGAGCCTCAATACTAGAAGTGACGAGACCATCTAAGAAGAGACGTAGTACGAGAGATGAAACACAGTAATATGAAGTGGAAGAAGCACACAGTTCAGACGAGGAAGGATGCAATCCAGACGTGGAAAGACGAGGAATCCAGGCTGAATCGAGTGGCTGAACTAAGCCCAACGTCATTTAATTTTCTGCCCATTTTTGAGACATTTTAGATTGGGTCTTTTCATTTATTTTATTGACATTTATCTTTCTTCTAGAAGGTCAATATCTCTTAAAGATTTGACCTTATCTTTTCGTTAGAAGATCTTATCTCGTAAAGATTCGATCTTATCGCTTCGCATTTTATTTCATTTCTTTTATTCATTTCGGGCTCGATCTTGGATCAAGCCGCAACCCATGTAAGCACATTTGGACGTCCCATCTTGCCTATATAAGGCCAAGTTGGACGTCATTTTCGGATTCAAATTATTAAACACATTGATACTTTTAAGTATTCCTTCTAGAGTGATTTGAGTCTTGATTAGGTGTGAAGCCTCTTCAAAACCCTAGACGGGTGAGAAGCGCATCCAGTCTCGTTTGTAGCTAGGAGAAACGTCCAGCCCCGGTGCGAAGCTTGGGTTGAGCGCTATTCGAACTCCATGCAACTTCTTTACTTCCCGGATCTCGTTCTTCCCCGGAGTTTAAGATTAAAGGAAGAGTCGTTACTGCGAAGGGAAGACTCATCCACTATCCAGCACGGTCCAATCCCAACCACAGGATCCTTCATCCATCCATTCCACACGTCTATCATATCATTCCGACGCCTATTCCATCTTCTCGTTAGCCTAAGTCCTTGGTGTTGAAAGATCGGGAAACTTCAGGGCTTATCCCCGTATCAACTCCTTTCTCAATTACTCGAAAGAAGACACCTTTTCAGAAGCATAGAGAAGAAGAGGAGGCAAGGAAGAAGGTATGGTGAAAATTCCTGTAATTAGTGAATTTGCAATTCGATATTCTCAATTATTGTCTTCAGGCTAGAGTTTTTCTCTTCAGCGGGAACAAGATGAGACAACACAACTATATGAGGAGTTTCTGGAGTCGTTCCAAGGCAATGATGCTCCAGGTTTGAAGGCTTTTGTTAGGGGAGGATTAATCAATCCAATGACAAGCTGAAGGCAGATGCTGAAGGTTAGATTGAGATGGTCTTGAACTTTTGATATTTTTATCATTTTACATTTTTACTAGCTTTTAGTACATAAGTAATAGTACTATCTCTATACTGTTAATT
>CM008281.1:29281960-29307796 GCA_002319775.1 Fagopyrum tataricum | reverse complement strand
TGCATAGATCACTAAGAGTGAAGTCTAAGACTTCTTGAGAGCTGCATAGATCACTAAGAGTGAAGTCTAAGACTTCTTGAGAGTGAGTATGTATTGATATGCATATCTCTTGTGAGCAGGTTGTGGGCTTCCTCCTTAAGGAAGCAAGAGTGTGGTGACTTGGGTTTGGTGACGAGGTAAGTCTCCGGACTTACTTAGCTCGTATTCTATGTATTAGCATTGATGTGTGTTTGGTGGTGTGTGTTTATGTTTTGTTATAACAATTAAACCGGTAATTAGGACCACCGACCTTATATATATTTTTGGCCCAAGTGTATGATAACGGGCGGTGACATTCTGCCTAGCCTGCGTGGGTCTAGGAGGATCTCGGCGACTAGCCCGGGGTTAGATGGTCGGGTGCATCCGTACCATTCTTTGCGGTAAGGGACCGAGGCGAGACCACGGTGGTCTCGTGTCACAACCGAAGTTGAATTAGAACGGGATACGACTTAATAATAAAAGATAATAAACCGGACTTGTGTGTTTTATGTTTGTGTATGTATGTGTTTGTGCCTTCACCGCTTTTCTAATGCTTCGAATATGAGCTAACGGTTTTAAACCGTGTTGTAGATGACTTGCAGGTTAGGGACGCCGAGTGAGGTGGAGGAGTGGACAGCCGGGGTCTCCGTACATTATAGGACGGGGATGTTTTTGGTATGTTTCATATCGTTGTTCATGGATGTTGTCGTACGTTTAGACTTTCGTATCGGGTTATTTGTTTTGAGGACTCGGCTGAGTTTCCACTTGTATTTTCACTTTTTCGGGCATACATTAAAACGTTTTGAGTTTTGCCTTTATTTGTGCCTTGTTGGAAGGTCCGGTGAAATTGTTGTCAAGCTAAGGGTCGGGACCCATTGTGAGGTCTCGCCCGTAGCATCCCGAGTCCCGCGGATTTGGGGTGTTACAAAAGTGGTATCAGAGCCCTAGGTTGACAACAATGGCACTCGCAATCTTTTTAAAGGCCGAATGAGGATAAAACAGAACCACACGGGTTCTGACTTTTCGTTTTCAAAATCATATGCATGAGTCGGGTTTGGGTTAGAATGTACGGGACCACCACTCCTTCCGCAAACCTCGGCGACATAGATCTCTGGATTAGAAGTACTTATATTATTATATAGTTATATATATGTATGACCTTAGGATGTTTGTGGATTTGTATGTACCTAGCTATGTATGTGACCTTAGGATGTTTGGCTTGTATGCCTTGGATGTGTATTATGACATATTTACCTTTATGCTTTTAGAAGTTTATCATACCGAAATCATAAGTAGTACCTACGCAATTATACTTAAGTAAACGTCATACGCTATCAGATGGCACGTACGAGAGCTACCGCTTACGTGGGACCGCCAGGGGTAGACCACCACTTCCCCTACCCGTCCCAAGAGGGCGGGGACGAGTAGGAAGACCTCCAGGTACGAGAGGTAGAGGTCGGGGACGCATCCCCATTGCGGACCCACCAGTTGTGGGTGCACAGCAGCAGAGGCCCCAGTAGAGAGGTCGTAGAGAGCATCGTTCCGAGGCTAGGGACAGGACCGTGGTGAGGTTCGGGGAGCAGGGTTCTCCATCTGTCAGGACCGGGGGAGCGTCAGTAGGAGCTATTGTGTTTGGGGATTATGTACGACAGGTTGAGGAGGCATTTAGGACTGGAGCACCACCTCCCGCACCACTGGTGCCTGCACCTGCACCTGCGAGATCAGCTGAGGTCACAAAGAGGGTGACCCAGATTCGGGTTGCACGAGAGATAGTTGCACCGGAAGTGGTTGCACCCGAGCCAGTTGTGGAGGTTTCTAGGGCGAGAGACGATATGAGGTCTCCGAGACATGATTCATGGTTTAAGGCTTTCAACCAGCAACACGTACCCTACTTCGACGGGAAGGTAGGGTTAGAGGTTGAGCACTGGATTGGGCACGTAGAGTCAGCTTTAGAGGCGATCCGTTGCCCAGAGGAGAGGCGGGTTGAGATAGTCCAAACCCTGTTTCGAGAGCAGGCCCAATACTGGTGGAGGACAGTTAGAGGTAGTGTGACCAGGATGGATTAGCTACTGAGCCTCGTTAGGGAGACCTTTTGCCCAACTTCATTGAGGAGGGACAGGGTCCAGGACTTCCTGGAGGCAGGATTCGAGGATGTCCCAGTCATTGAGGCGATTAGACGATTCCGGGAGAAGTTAGCCTTGTTGGGACCCGCCGCACCTCCAGCGGACCAGCATGTCTATCTCTTTTCCCGGAGACTGAGGGAGTCCACCCGTGCTTACCTTGCGGGATTTAGTTGTGACTCACTGGCGGAGTACCAGGACCGGGCTTCGGCCTATGAGAGAGACCGCCCTGGGTCTAGGAGGGCAGCACAGTCCGGGGGACCGGACAAGAGACAGAGGACAATACCAACTGGTTCAGGGGCCGAAGTAGCAGGTCAGGGACGTAGCCAGACTCCGGGACGTTCTGGTCCTCAAACGTCGAGACAGACATAACACAGGAGATGTCAGTGCTACGCTTGTGGAGGGTTTGGACACGTGAAGAATGCATGTAAGAAGCTGCCCATGGCTTGTTTCACTTGTGGCCAGATGGGTCACCGAGCCGCTTTTTTCCGTCAGGGCAAGTGCCTGTCACAGCAGGGTTTTTCGCCTGTTGGCGCAGCAGGGGGCAGTCAGAGGCCGCCACAGTATCACTCACAAGGCTCTCTGCAGAGGGGCCAGGGTAAGGGTCAGACTCGTATTCAGGAATCAGCTTAGGGATAAGCCGAGGTAGAGGCCGTGGTGGAGGTACCCAGGAGACCAGAGGCACACAGGCCAGGGTATTTGAGTGGAGGAGTGCCGTTGATCCTCCGGCACCGGCAGCCCAAGGTACCATTCAGATTCACGGCTTTTCGGTCCGAGTTTTATTTGATACGGGTGCTACACACTCTTTTATATCCGATGATTGTGTAGCTAGGTTGTCCTTAGCTACGGTAGAGGGGATACCCTTTATTATAGGGTTACCCGATGGAGGTAGGGTTAGTGGTACCCGAGAGGTACGCGGTTGTCCTATTCGTTTGGGTAACCGAGATTGGTTGGCCGACTTCTTTGTCATGCACTTAGTGCATGAAGAAGTCATCCTTGGGATGGATTGGATGGACCGCCATCGAGCCGTTTTAGACATCAGCCGGAGGACCGTGACGATTTCCACGGAGACGGGGCAGAAGGTGATTTTCCGAGGTTGGGACCTCGGGAAGGCCGGTACAGTCATTAGCGCGGTCCGAACTGCTAGACTTATCGGGCAGGGATGCGAGGCCTTCTGCTGTTATGCCATGAAGGAGGAGTCGGGACCATCACTGGAGGAAATCCCTGTGGCATGCGAGTGGAGGACGTTTTCGGGGAGCCACCCGGGCTACCACTGCAGAGGAGCGTTGATTTTTCTATTGAGTTGGAGCCCAGCACGAGGCCGATCTCCAAGGCTCCATACCGCATGGCGCCGATCGAGATGCTGAAGAAGCAGCTCGAGGAGTTAGCCGATAGGGGTTTCATATGCCCGAGCGTTTCCCCTTGGGGTGCACCGGTCCTCTTCGTTAGGAAGAAGGACGGATCTTTGAGGCTATGCATTGATTACCGAGAGTTGAACAAAGTCACCATCAAGAACAAGTACCCTTTACCGCGCATTGATGATTTGTTGGACCAACTGCAGGGAACCTCCGTGTTTTCACGTATTGATTTGAGGTCGGGATATCACCAGCTTAGGGTGAGAGAGGGGGACGTGCCGAAGACGGCATTCAGGACGAGGTACGGCCATTATGAGTTTGTCGTGATGCCATTCGGGCTCACGAATGCACCCCCCGTCTTCATGGAGTTGATGAACGGCATCTTCATCGACTTCTTAGACCAGTTCGTACTGGTATTCATCGACGACATCTTAGTCTACTCCCGGAGTAGGAGGAGCATGAGGGACACCTGAGGACGGTGCTACGAGTCCTCCAGGATAGAGAGCTTTACGCTAAGCTCTCTAAGTGTGAGTTTTGGATGTCCGAGGTGACATTTTTGGGACATATAGTTTCCGCCGAGGGTGTCATGGTCGACCCGGCGAAGATAGAGTCTGTTTTCCCATGGCCGCCTCCTAGGACGGTCAAGGAGGTGCGCAGTTTCTTGGGCTTAGCGGGATACTACCGCTGTTTTGTCGAGGGTTTCTCCGTGATTGCACGACCGCTCACTTCCTTGTTGAGGAAGTCTACCAGGTTCGTCTGGTCCGAGCCTTGCCAGCGCAGCTTCAAGGAGCTGAAGAGGAGTTTGACCTCCGCTCCTGTGTTAGCCCAGCCTGAGGGCGTAGAGGATTTTGTGGTATATAATGACGCCTCCAAGCTAGGCTTGGGGTGCGTTTTGATGCAGAGAGGTAGGGTTATTGCGTACGCTTCTCGGCAGTTGAAGCCGTACGAGTAGAATTACCCTACCCACGATCTTGAGCTAGCGGCAGTGATTCATTCCTTGAAGATCTGGCGACACTACTTGTACGGGGCTACATGCCAAATCTTCACATACCATAAGAGTATGAAATATATATTCACTCAGCGGGAGTTGAATAACCGCCAGAGGAGATGGTTGGAGCTCATTAAGGACTTTGACTTGGACATTTTATACCATCCCGGGAAGGCGAACGTAGTCGCCGATGCTTTGAGTAGGAGGACACCTCGAGAGGAGGCGATAGCTCGGCTTACAGTTCAGCCTCAGCTGCAGAGGGATTTGGTGGGTTTGGAGTTGGATATCCGGTTCCCGGGTACGGACTGTAGTTTGTCCGAGTTGGAGGTACTACCTGACCTGTCCGGAGAGATCCTGCAGAAGCAGGAGAGATGTCCCATTTTGATGAGGATCCGGGACAGGATGTCTCGAGGAGAGGCACCACAGTTTCTCACGGGAGCAGACGGGCTATTGAGATGTCAGGGACGTATATGTGTACCGTCGGATCAGGAGTTGAGAGAGCGGATGAGGCCCATTCCACACCTTACTTGGTGCACCAAGGCGCGAGTAAGATGTACTAGGACATTAGAAGATCTTATTGGTGGGGCGGGCTCAAGCCCGATGTAGCTAGATATGTGGGCCGATGCGCGACCTGCCAGCAGGTCAAGATCGACCACTAGAGACCCGGAGGAGAGCTTCACCCACTGCCCGTGCCGCAGTGGAAGTGGGAGGACATATCCATGGACTTCGTGACCGGTCTGAGACCGAGTAGGAGCTTTGACGCGATATGGGTGGTAGTAGACCGGCTGACGAAGACCGCACGTTTCATTCCTATACAAGAAATGTGGCCGGTGAGTCGTTTAGCCGAGGAGTTTACCCGTCAGATTGTGAGACTACATGGAGTACCGAGGACCATCATCTCGGACAGGGACAGGCGTTTCACCTCGAGGTTCTGCTAGCAGGGACACGCCGCCCTAGGTTCGAGTCTCCATTTCACCACCGCATACCATCCTCAGACCGACGGCCAGTCCGAGCGGACTATTCAGACATTAGAGGATATGCTACGAGCATGTGTACTAGACTGGGGACAGGTATGGCCAGATCACCTCCCGTTGGTCGAGTTTTCGTATAATAACAGCTGGCACGCGTCGATTGGGATGGCACCTTATGAGGCATTGTATGGACGGAGATGCCGTACTCCCTTATGTTGGGACGAGCTGGGGAGTTCTAGCGTTGTAGCTCCAGATCAGGTACAGGACGACGTGGCTAGGGTTGCTTTGATCCGAGAGAGGATGTTGGTCGCGCAGAGCCGCCAGAGGTCGTATGCGGATAGGAGGCGTAGACCTCTCGAGTTCAGGGTAGGAGCTCAGGTGTGGTTGAGGATATCACCGACGCGGGGCGTCAGACGATTCGGCATTAAGGGGAAGTTAAGCCCCCGATATGTCGGACCATTCGAGATCTTGGAGAGAGTCGGTGAGGTGGCGTACCGGTTAGCACTACCACCGCAGTTGGAGGGTATACACCCGGTCTTTCATGTCTCTCAGCTAAGAGAGTACATGCATGACCCGAGAAACATCATCAGTCACGAGGATCTAGTGGTCGAGCCGGACCATACTTTTGCAGTGCACCCGATAGAGGTCTTAGAGCGGAGGACGAGACGCCTTCGATCGAAGGAGATACCGATGCTGAGGATTCAGTGGTCGAGGCGAGGAGCCGATGAGGCTACATGGGAGACGGAGGATAGTATCCGGAGGAACTATCCCGAGGTTTATGCAGACATAGTGACATCGATAGGACCTTCGGGTTAGTTCCAAGATCTTCCTTGTTTGCTTTATATGTTATGTGATTTTTGTATGAGTTATAAGTACCTTGCGAGGTCTTGATGTGATGCGATCTGTAGACTTGGATTAGAACCGATAGTGTACGTTTTATGAGTTCCACGGGGTTACGAGACGGGTTGGTTGGAGAGTGTCGGGTTTAGTAAGTTTCGGGACGAAACTTGTTTTTAGGGGGCTTAGTTGTAACGCCCGGAATTTTATTAATTTTATTCTGGTCTTAGAGCACCTTGTAGTTTATCTTGTTGTCCCGAGATGCCGAGTGCCGGGATTTATTCCTAAGAAAATCCCGAGCCGACTCGTCGTTTTTCCTCTTTTTCCGCGTTCCGACCCTTCGTTCTGGGTTAAAAATGCCAAGGGGTCATTTCCGATCCCTCAGTCCGTGTGAGGGACAAGAGGTCAGCTGACCCCTTGATCCCACACCTACTTTTCAGACCTTGTCTCTCTGTCTCCTCCCTTAGCTCACTTCTCACGTTACTCTCTTTCACTCTTCCACACTCATCTCTTCTCCTCTCTTTTCCTCTCTTCTCCCTTTGTGTTGAAGATCCAAGTTGTGGACTGTAGAAGGAAATCCCAGGCTGTTGGTAAGCTCTTTCCTCTCCCTTCCCTCTCTTCCTTGCTGTTCTTTCCCTTCTTCTTCCTCCCTCCTTCATCCATGGCTATGGAGGAAGATCTTGTGGAGTTTTGCTCAACTCTTTGCATGCCTAGGTTCTTAGCTCGTTTAGGTCAAGGAGAGGTGCCTAAGACCCGTGGTGGGTGTTTGGAAAAGATCCACCAAGTGAAGAAGGACTTTGGAGAAAAGGATCCACGACCGGAGACGAAGAAGACGACGTTCTGCACAGAACCCGCGGGGGCGGCTCAACACAGCCGCGGGAGCGGCTAGCCGCAGGGGCGGCACCACACAGCCGCGGGTGCGGCCCGGCACGGCCGCGGGTGCGGCTCGGCACGTCCGCGGGGGCGGCTCCTGGCACTCGACGCAGTCCACGCGGGTGCGGCTCCTGTGTCCGCAGGGGGCGCCAGCTTGACTCCGCGGCTGCGGTTTCTGCAACAGTAGGCTTCTCCTTTCCTTCACTCTTCGTTCCTTCCTTATATTTGTTGTTGAATCTTGTAGTAGCATGCTTAGGATGGCCTAGAGTAGCTTGAGAATGCCACTTAGTGGTTGTGAACTTAGGAGCCCTTAAGGCTCGATATAATTGTTGGATATGAGCATGTTAGCATGATGGATCTTCTAGGCTAGCTTGTGCCTATTTGGTTGAGGATTAATATCTTGTGGAATTATGAACTGTTGTGGGTTGTTTCATGTGTGGAGAGTGTGTGGTGAGTACTTGGGACCTAGGATGCATTCCTAGTTTGAGGGTTAGGTGATCTTGCATAGATCACTAAGAGTGAAGTCTAAGACTTCTTGAGAGTGAGTATGTATTGATATGCATCTCTCTTGTGAGCAGGTTGTGGGCTTCCTCGTTAAGGAAGCAAGAGTGTGGTGACTTGGGTTTGGTGACGAGGTAAGTCTCCGGACTTACTTAGCTCGCATTATATGTATTAGCATTGATGTGTGTTTGGTGGTGTGTGTTTATGTTATTGTTGTAACAATTAAACCGGTAATTAGGACCACCGACCTTATATATATTTTGGCCCAAGTGTATGATAACGGGCAGTGACATTCTGCCTAGCCTTGCGTGGGACTAGGAGGATCTCGGCGACTAGCTCGGCGGGTCAGATGGTCGGGTGCATCCGTACCATTCTTTGCCGGTAAGTAGGGACCGAGGCGAGACCACGGTGGTCTCGTGTCACAAACCGAAGTTGAATTAGAACGGGATACGACTTAATAATGTAAAGATAACAAACCGGACTTGTGTGTTTTATGTTATGTGCTATGATTGTGTTTGTGCCTTCACCGCTTTTCTAATGCTTCGAATATGAGCTAACGGTTTTAAACCATGTTGTAGACGACTTGCATGTTAGGGACGCCGCCGAGTGAGGTGGAGGAGTGGACAGCCGGGGTCTCCGTACATTATAGCACGGGGATGGTTTTTGGGTCATGTTTCTTATCGTTGTTCATGGATGTTGTCGTACTTTTAGACTTTCGTATCGGGTTGTATTGTTTTGAGGACTCGGCTGAGTTTCCACCTTGTATTTGTCACTTTTCGTTATCGCATGCATTAAAAACGTTTTGAGATTTCGCCTTTATTTGTTCCTTGTTGGAAGGTCCGGTGAAATTGTTGTCAAGCTAAGGGTCGGGACCCATTGTGAGGTCTCGCCCGTAGCATCCCGAGTCCCGCGGATTTGGGGTGTTTCAAACAATACTCACAATGTAAGAATGAAGAAGGCATCCGGCGTGTTTCCTCCTCGACTTACTTCGTTTCTCGTCTTTCATAGCATTTTCCTCGCCTTAAGCTCGTTCTGAGTGCTTCTTCCCGTATCTTTTTTACCACGACACCTAGGTCCTGTAAAGACCCAACAAGAACGCGCAAAAACGCAAAAGCAAAAAGCAAAAATAAAAAGACGAAAAGACTCTTACCTCGGGTTGCGTCCCGAGAAGCGCTTGGTTTAAGGTCTCTAGCCGGACCTAACTCCTTTAAAGCATCAAGTGAGATGGATAGGTGAAAGTTTTTCCACCGGAAGTTCCGGTGTATACCTCTTCAACCTATGTCCATTCACTTTAAAAATACCGGAGTTTTCACCCCATACTTCGATAGCTCCGTGGGGGAAAATCTTCTTCACAACATAAGGTCCCGTCCATCGTGACCTTAACTTTCCTGGAAAAAGTCGGAGCCTAGAATTAAAGAGAAGAACAAGATCACCTTCTTTGAAGTTCTTTGGCAATATGTGCTTGTCATGCCACTTCTTTGTTCTTTCCTTGTAGATCCGTGCATTCTCATATGCATTCATCCGGATCTCCTCCAGCTCAGTGATGTCCAACAACCTCTTTTCTCCGGCTTCTTTTATATCAAAGTTTAGCCATTTCACGGCCCATCATGCTCTATGCTCCAACTCTACAGGCAAATGACATGATTTCCCATAAACAAGTTGATGAGTAGTACCTATGAGAGTCTTGTATGCTGTCCTATAAGCCCAGAGTGCATCATCAAGCTTCATTGCCCAATCTTTCCTTGATCGAGACACTGTCTTCTCTAGGATCCCCTTGATTTCTCTATTCGAAATTTCCACTTGGCCACTAGTTTGGGGATGATATGGGATTGCAACTTTGTGAGTTACCCCATACTTGGACAAAAGTGACTCAAAGTTTCTGGCTGTGAAATGCTTCCCTCCATCACTAATAATGACACGTGGTGTGCCAAATCTAGGGAAGATAGTTTGGTTGAAAAATTTAATCACAACTTTAGCATCATTTGTTGGTGAGGCTATAGCTTCAACCCATCTATATACATAATCAACCGCTAAAAGAATGTAAAGGTTCCCGCATGAGGATGGGAAAGGTCCCATGAAGTCAACACCCCATACATAAAAAATCTCAACTTCTTGGATGTTTTTCAAAGGCATCTCATTCCTCCTAGATATGTTGCCCGTCCTTTGGCATGAATCACAAGCAGTGACGAATATTTGCACATCTCTGAAAAGATTAGGCCAAAAGAATCAAGATTGCAATACCTTAGCACTAGTCTTGTGAGCACTAGCATGTCCTCCACAGGGCAATGAATGACAATGTCGGATGACACTCTCAATCTCGTCGTCTGGGACGCATCTCCTAAGGATTCCCTCGGGTCCTCTCTTGAATAGTAGTGGTTCATTCCAATAGTAATGTCTCACATCCTTGTAGAATTTCTTCCATCGGGAATGAGATAAACCTTGAGGAATTTCACCACAAACTAAATAATTAACAATGTCAGCAAACCAAGGTTCCTTTTCACCTGAAATTTGGAGGATATATTTCTCCATCATGTGGAGATGCTCATCCGAAAATGCATCGTCAATAGGGATGTCATCCCCTCCATAGGTTCTGGAGGTAATTTGCTAAGATGATCAGCTACAGAGTTTTCGGACCCCTTCTTATCTCTAATCTCTAGATCAAATTCTTGAAGGAGAAGAATCCACCGGATAATACGTGGCTTTGCATCCTTCTTGGTGAGAAGGTACTGAATCGCAACATGATCCGTGTACACAATCACCTTAGCTCCTACAAGATAGGAACGAAACTTCTCAAATGCGTAGACGACGGCTAGGAGCTCCTTTTCAGTAGTTGCATAATTCAGCTGGGCTCCATCAAGCGTCTTGCTAGCATAGTAAATAACATGAGTAAGTCCTTCCTTCTTCTGTCATAGCACCGCTCCCACTGCGTTGCATCACACATCACCTCGAATGGAAGAGACCAATCGGGAGGTTGCATGATTGGAGCAGTGATGAGAGCTTCCTTCAACCTGTAAAAAGCATCAAGGCATTCTTTTGAGAAAACAAACTGAACATCCTTTATTAGTAGGTTAGTCAAAGGTTTAGCAATTTTAGAGAAATCTTTTATAAATCTCCGGTAAAAACCGGCATGTCCTAGAAAAATTCTTACCCCTTTGACTGATGATGGTGGAGGTAGCTTCTCAATAGTCTCAATCTTGGCCTTATCTGTAACGCCCCAAAAATGGAAAACGCTACAGCGCCAGGAACCCGAACAAGGATTCCCTAAGGCTAAATGAAACAAGAAAAAGACGGAAAGAGAAACTGAAACTCATAAACAGATATCCATAATCCTGCAACATAAAGGTATAGCAACCCAAGGTAATCTCATGCACGAGATAAAATGACAACTAGTCAAATTTATAGCCAAGAATAATAACAAGGTTTGAGAATAAACAGTTTCCCAACCCAACTGGCATAAAACCAAGAACGAGGGATAAATCTCGAAAGACACAAGACCACCAAACATGACCTCTCCCAAGTTAACTAGACCGCCCGACCTTCATGCTCTTGAACTGATCATGTACCTGATTATGTCAAAAACATAACCAGGCCCACCGTGGTGGGGTTAGTTTTCCAAATAGACTAAGCCGATACATAAGAAATTTAATATACGAACTGCTCAAGCATAAGATCATAAATAATATCACATGAAGCTTAAAAACAAAACACAGATATAAAAGTACACATGCTTCACACTTGCAAATGACAATTTTTAATCGAACAATAAATAACTCCAAATCTGTAGCTTCAAATATTTTTTTACAAATCATTGTAAAAATGCTTTAGATACGCATATGCCAATATCAAATTCATAGGTAGTATACTCAAATCTGTCACCTCAAATGACATGTATTAAACATAATGAAATCATGCTTCAAATGTGCTTAAGACAATATCCACAAACAACATATCCAAATCCAAAACTGTCAACTCGAAAGACATTTATAAACCATGGTAAAACATGCTCAGATACGCATAAGATGATATCATATCAAAACGGTAGTAATAACCAAATCTGTAACAAGTTACATTTATAACACATGCTTAAAGTCATTTCAAGACGTATACAGATCATGCTCAAAGTCGTATCATATGACGGATATAAATCATTGTCAAAGTCGTGTTTTATGACGTATATAAATCATGCTCAAAGTCATATCATATGACATGTATATATATTGCTCAAAGTTGTTTCATACGACATGTATAAATCACGCACAAGTTACCTCAAATGACATATATAAAAACCATACGAAAACATACTCGAGTATTCTTTATTTCAAAACTGTACTTCAAATACAATTTGATGTTAGTGTTTAAAACATGTCCAAGTACGTATTGAACACGAAGGTACCTCCTTTCCCGATATGGGTTGGGGTTTCGGAAGTCACGGATCAGATGACTCCTTGCCCAACAAACGCATAATCAGGCGCAAACCTCGGCCCGCACAAACCACTCACTCCGGGTGAAAATGGCCCGCCTTAACTCGAGGCACGTAAAAAAAATTGCTCAAAACAAATCATATTGGCCGGTGCCACTTCCTCGCCCGCACAAACCATGACCATAGGTAACATGGCCCGCGTAATTCGAGGGTTTGAAATCAATGTCCTCAAATGCATAATATTGGCAAATTTGCCGCTCAAGCTCAACCAAATCAAATCAATGCTTCCAACTCAACACTTGCAAACTTCTTTAAAATACCATGAATGAGTTAGCTCACAAATGCAATGCAACTATGCAATAAACAACATTGGACAAAATTCCACTCAAGTCAAAGACACTTTCAATATCAACAATAACTCATGCTTTCAATATCAGCAATAACTCATGCTTTTAAACATCATCAAATCAATTCATGCTTTTAAACAACATCAAGGTATGACTCATCAAATACTTATTTCATAAATAGAAAATCAACATGTAGAAACCTCAAAATCATCATGCAAATATACAAATGGTATTTAGCTTAAATCATGCTCATATAAACGCCCAAAAGTACTTGCCTTAAAAAAGCTTACTCAAACGTCACACAAATTACCCACAAGCACCAAACTCGACAATCTCACAATCAACCTAAAACAAGTAAAGTTTCACAAATCAATTCATGTACTAAAATCCGGATAATCAAACTCAAATGTCGTTCGGAAAGGTACAAGTCGAGTTACCGAAATCCCAACTCGAGTGGGTAGTAGGCAAAAGGCTAGGTTTTGGAATTTTCTTTCGATCTACAACAAACTCATCGACCTAAACAAATTAAAACCACAAATCAACATTCAAATCATCCAATTAAATCATAAATAAACCAATTTAATAAAATCTGAAATTAAGTTAAAAAAATACCCAAATTCATCAAAATTGGTTAAGGATGAAGAGGACTAGCAAGTGCTTGGCCAAGGTGGCCGGAAACTAGGCTAAGGCGGTGGCAACAACAACTCAGATCTGTAGAGGGCGGCCTGCAGTGGCTCACGCAGGTGCTGTGCAACGCAGCAGACGGTCCGGCCGACGGTGGCTCTAGCTCCGGTAGCGGCGGCTCAGCCAGAAGCTCCGGTGACCGGCGGACAGGTGGGAGAGAAGAGTTGACTGTTCTCCTTGTTTGCAAAGTGAAGAAGAGGGAAAGAAGAGGGCTGGAAGAAAAACGTGAAAGAGGGAGGAGAAGGCAAGGAGAGAGAAAAGGGAAGAGAGAGAAAAAAAGAGGGTTTTCTTTTTCTTTTCTTTTTTTTTTAAAAACTCGTAAATGGTTTAAAACCCGTAAAAAAAATTTCCGAACTCATAACCAAAATATTATACGAAAAATATAAACACACAAACACCCAAGCTATATAAATAAAAATTATAATACGAGGAAAAATTTAAAACGCACCATAAAATTGGGGGCGTTTCATTTCAATCTTGGCCTTATCAACCTCAATTCCACGGTTAGATATCAAGTGACCTAACACAATACCTTCCCTAACCATGAAATGGCATTTCTCCCAATTGAGAACAAGATTACAATCCTCACATCTTTGTAAGACCAAAGACAGGTTAGCCAAACATTCATCAAAAGAGGATCCATAAACAGAAAAATCATCCATAAAGACTTCCATGATTTTTCAATATATTCAGAAAAAATAGACATCATGCATCTTTGGAAAGTAGCAGGAGAATTACATAAACCGAAAGGCATTCTCCTATAAGCAAAGGTACCACAAGGACAAGTAAAAGTGGTTTTCTCTTGGTCATCCGGATGGATGGGGATCTGGAAAAAACCACTATACCCATCTAGGTAGCAAAAGTAAGAGTGTTGGGCTAGCCTTTCTAACATTTGGTCAATGAAGGGTAAAGGAAAGTGATATTTCCTAGTAGCATGATTCAACTTCCTATAATCAATGCACATCCTCCATCCTGTCACAGTCCTAGTCGGGATCAACTCATTCTTTTCATTAGTTATGACAGTCATCCCACCTTTCTTAGGTACAACATGTACTGGACTAACCCACTTACTATCCGAGATGGGAAATATAATTCCCGCATCAAGCAACTTAAGGATCTCCTTCTTAACTACCTCTTTCATGTTAGGATTCAATCTCCTTTGAGGTTTTCTAGAAGGCCTATGTCCATCATCTAACAAGATCTTGTGCATGCACATAGAAGGATTAATCCCTATGAGGTCATCTATAGTGTAGCCCAAAGCTTTTCTATGCATCCTAAGCTCTTTCAATAACTTCTCGAGTTCAAGTTCATTCAAGCTAGCACTAACAATGACGGGATAAGATGAGTTAGAACCAAGAAAGGCGTACCTTAGGTGTGTCGGAAGAGGCTTCATCTCGACCTTAGGAGGCTCCGGTTCTTCTTCAAAAATCTCGGCCAACTCTTTCCGGCGGAGATGAAGGATCTCGGCCCGAGCTGAGTTGAATCTCGGCCGAGATAGGGTAAATCTCGGCCGAGATTTTTCGGTCTCGGCCGAGATGCCCTGATCTTCTGAAACTGAAACTTTCTGTTGCCAAATCTCGGCCGAGATTTCTTAGATCTCGGCCGAGATGCCATCTGCTTCTGTCAGTTCTTCGA
Source organism: Fagopyrum tataricum (assembly GCA_002319775.1). Taxonomy (NCBI): domain Eukaryota; kingdom Viridiplantae; phylum Streptophyta; class Magnoliopsida; order Caryophyllales; family Polygonaceae; genus Fagopyrum; species Fagopyrum tataricum. Next base: position 29,293,047 of record CM008281.1, on the reverse strand, counting down.
ATCTTGATTCCTCGTTGATGGGAAGAAGGCTCAAAGATCAGACTTCTTCAAACAGTTCATCTTTTGGCTCTGCTGTCACGATGCTCATGGTCAAAACCTACTCAAGAAGGTCAGAACATAGAATTGAATTTATAATCTCACAATCATCTTCATCATCCTCTAGGATGTTGTACATATCCTCTTCAAACAAGGGTCCCTTAATCAAAGGAGGGAGTTTAAATTTCACAACTTTCTCATTAATTCTAAATGAAAGGGTAGTATCCCTACAATCAACTAAACATCCAGAGGTAGCAAGAAAAGGTCTCCCTAAAAGGGAAAGAAGAGGGAAAGAAGAGTTGATTGTTCTCCTCGTTTGCAAAGTGAAGAAGAGGGAAAGAAGAGGGCTGGAAGAAAAACGTGAAAGAAGGAGGAGAAGGCAAGGAGAGAGAAAAGGGAAGAGAGAGAAAAGAAGAGGGTTTTCTTTTTCTTTTCTTTTTTTTTTAAAAACAAACCCGCAACGCATTAAACTCGTAAATGGTTTAAATCCCGTAAAAAAAATTTCCGAACTCATATCCAAAATATTATACGGAAAATATTTACACACAAACACCCAAGCTATATAAATAAAAATTATAATACGAGGAAAAATTTAAAACGCACCATAAAATTGGGGGCGTTTCATTTCAATCTTGGCCTTATCAACCTCAATCCCACGGTTAGATATCAAGTGACCTAACACAATACCTTCCCTAACCATGAAATGGCATTTCTCCCAATTGAGAACAAGATTACAATCCTCACATCTTTGTAAGACCAAAGACAGGTTAGCCAAACATTCATCAAACGAGGATCCATAAATAGAAAAATCATCCATAAAGACTTCCATGATTTTTCAATATATTCAGAAAAATAGACATCATGCATCTTTGGAAAGTAGCAGGAGCATTACATAAACCGAAAGGCATTCTCCTATAAGCAAAGGTACCCCAAGGACAAGTAAAAGTGGTTTTCTCTTGGTCATCCGGATGGATGGGGATCTGGAAAAAACCACTATACCCATCTAGGTAGCAAAAGTAAGAGTGTTGGGCTAGCCTTTCTAACATTTGGTCAATGAAGGGTAAAGGAAAGTGATATTTCCTAGTAGCATGATTCAACTTCCTATAATCAATGCACATCCTCCATCCTGTCACAGTCCTAGTCGTGATCAACTCATTATTTTCATTAGTTATGACAATCATCCCACCTTTCTTAGGTACAACATGTACTGGACTAACCCACTTACTATCCGAGATGGGAAATATAATTCCCGCATCAAGCAACTTAAGGATCTCCTTCTTAACTACCTCTTTCATGTTAGGATTCAATCTCCTTTGAGGTTTTCTAGAAGGCCTATGTCCATCATCTAACAAGATCTTGTGCATGCACATAGAAGGATTAATCCCTATGAGGTCATCTATAGTGTAGCCCAAAGCTTTTCTATGCATCCTAAGCTCTTTCAATAACTTCTCGAGTTCAAGTTCATTCAAGCTAGCACTAACAATGACGGGATAAGATGAGTTAGAACCAATAAAGGCGTACCTTAGGTATGTCGGAAGAGGCTTCATCTCGACCTTAGGAGGCTCCGGTTCTTCTTCAAAAATCTCGGCCAACTCTTTCCGGCGGAGATGAAGGATCTCGGCCCGAGCTGAGTTGAATCTCGGCCGAGATAGGGTAAATCTCGGCCGAGATTTTTCGGTCTCGGCCGAGATGCCCTGATCTTCTGAAACTGAAACTTTCTGTTGCCAAATCTCGGCCGAGATTTCTTGGATCTCGGCCGAGATGCCATATGCTTCTGTCAGTTCTTCGAATCTTGATTCCTCGTTGATGGGAAGAAGGCTCAAAGATCGGACTTCTTCAAACAGTTCATCTTTTGGCTTTGCTGTCATGATGCTCATGGTCAAAACCTGCTCAAGAAGGTCAGAACATAGAATTGAATTTATAATCTCACAATCATCTTCATCATCCTCTAGGATGTTGTACATATCCTCTTCAAACAAGGGTCCCTTAATCAAAGGAGGGAGTTTAAATTCCACAACTTCCTCATTAATTCTAAATGAAAGGGTAGTATCCCTACAATCAACTAAACATCCAGAGGTAGCAAGAAAAGGTCTCCCTAAAAGGGAAAGAAGAGTTGATTGTTCTCCTTGTTTGCAAAGTGAAGAAGAGGGAAAGAAGAGGGCTGGAAGAAAAACGTGAAAGAGGGAGTAGAAGGCAAGGAGAGAGAAAAGGGAAGAGAGAGAAAAGAAGAGGGTTTTCTTTTTCTTTTCTTTTTTTTAAAAAACAAACCCGCAACGCATTAAACTCGTAAATGGTTTAAAACCCGTAAAAAAAAATTCCGAACTCATAACCAAAATATTATACGGAAAATATAAACACACAAACACCCAAGCTATATAAATAAAAATTATAATACGAGGAAAAATTTAAAACGCACCATAAAATTGGGGGCGTTTCATTTCAAAATCTTGGCGTTATCAACCTCAATTCCACGGTTAGATATCAAGTGACCTAACACAATACCTTCCCTAACCATGAAATGGCATTTCTCCCAATTGAGAACAAGATTACAATCCTCACATCTTTGTAAGACCAAAGACAGGTTAGCCAAACATTCATCAAAAGAGGATCCATAAACAGAAAAATCATCCATAAAGACTTCCATGATTTTTCAATATATTCAGAAAAATAGACATCATGCATCTTTGGAAAGTACTAGGAGCATTACATAAACCGAAAGGCATTCTCCTATAAGCAAAGGTACCCCAAGGACAAGTAAAAGTGGTTTTCTCTTGGTCATCCGGATGGATGGGGATCTGGAAAAAACCACTATACCCATCTAGGTAGCAAAAGTAAGAGTGTTGGGCTAGCCTTTCTAACATTTGGTCAATGAAGGGTAAAGGAAAGTGATATTTCCTAGTAGCATGATTCAACTTCCTATAATCAATGCACATCCTCCATCCTGTCACAGTCCTAGTCGGGATCAACTCATTCTTTTCATTAGTTATGACAATCATCCCACCTTTCTTAGGTACAACATGTACTGGACTAACCCACTTACTATCCGAGATGGGAAATATAATTCCCGTATCAAGCAACTTAAGGATCTCCTTCTTAACTACCTCTTTCATGTTAGGATTCAATCTCCTTTGAGGTTCTCTAGAAGGACTATGTCCATCATCTAACAAGTTCTTGTGCATGCACATAGAAGGATTAATCCCTATGAGGTCATCTATAGTGTAGCCCAAAGCTTTTCTATGCATCCTAAGCTCTTCCAACAACTTCTCGAGTTCAAGTTCATTCAAGCTAGCACTAACAATGACGGGATTAGATGAGTTAGAACCAAGAAAGGCGTACATTAGGTGTGTCAGAAGAGGCTTCATCTCGACCTTAGGAGGCTCCGGTTCTTCTTCAGAAATCTCGGCCAACTCTTCCCGGTGGAGATGAAGGATCTCGGCCCGAGCTGAGTTGAATCTCGGCCGAGATAGGGTAAATCTTGGCCGAGATAGGGTAAATCTCGGCCGAGATTTTTCGGTCTCGGCCGAGATGCCCTGATATTCTGAAACTAAAACTTTTTGTTGCCAAATCTCGGCCGAGATTTCTGGGATCTCGGCCGAGATGCCATCATGCATCTCGGCCGAGATTTCTCGTTAATGGGAAGAAGGCTCAAAGATCGGACTTCTTCAAACAGTTCATCTTTTGGCTCTGCTGTCATGATGTTCATGGTCAAAACCTGCTCAAGAAGGTTAGAACATAGAATTGAATTTATAATCTCACAATCATCTTCATCATCCTCTAGGATGTTGTACATATCCTCTTCAAACAAGGATCCCTTAATCAAAGGAGGGAGTTTAAATTCCACAACTTCCTCATTAATTCTAAATGAAAGGGTAGTATCCCTACAATCAACTAAACATCCAGAGGTAGCAAGAAAAGGTCTCCCTAAAATGATAGGAACAGGATAGTCAGCAGGAATATCCAAAACAACAAAGTCAATAGGGATAAAGAACTTCTGTAATTGGATTGGAACATCCTCAATGATTCCCACAGGACGTGTGGTGGTTTTGTCTGCCATGCAAAGAGTCATCTTTACTAGCTTTGGTTCTCCAAAGCCAGTAAGCGAGTGGGATAATACTTACACTAGCTCCAAGATCGCAAAGTTCTTTGTACGTTCCATCTCCAACTTTGATTGGGACACAGAAAGATCCGGGATCACTCAATTTTGGTGGCATCTTTCCACTGTTCCTCTGGATGAGGTCAGTAGATCTCCGGGTCATTCTGACTTCTCCATATTCCTCTAGCTTCCTCTTGTTGGAGAGGATTTCCTTCAAGAACTTTCCATAGTCAGACATCCCTAAAATAGCATCAACAAAAGGGATGTTAATATGCAATTTATTTAAAAGGTCAAGGAACTTACCAAAGTGCTTGTCCAATTGAGATCTAGCACGGGATTTAGGAAAAGGAAGTGGTGGCTTGTATGGAGGAGGAGGGATGTAGACATTCTCTTTTTCCTTAGGCTCCTCTTCCATTGGTTGCTTTCCTTTATCCAAAACCTTTGGTTGTGGATCATTTGTTTCTAATCAACTTCTTGTAGTGATTGCCATGACTTGTCCGTTGGGATTATTTTCAGTTTTTCAGGAAGTCTTCCTGGATCTCTATGAGCGTCTTCGGCCTTCTTCAACACTTGAATTTTCAAAACCTTTTGGGTTTTGGTTACACTAGTGACTGTACTCTCTAGATTTCCCATCCTAGCCAATTGCTCAAACATTGCTTCAACTCTATCCTCTGGTTGAGTGGGTTCAGCTGGCTTGGACGGCTGGCCTGCATTGCTAGAAGAAGCTTGAGGGTTCAAAGCACCCTCAGGATTAGAATAAGAAAAACCAGGATGATTATGATTAGGCTTGTAGTTATTTCCCTGATTATTCCTATTATAATTATTGTTATGACCTCTTTGATTTTGATAACCTCCTTGGTAGTTACCTTTACCCATGTAATTCGCATCCTCTTCCTTGGACGCTACCTGCACTTCGGCTTGCTGAGCTTTCAAGTTAGATGCAATTAATTCTTTCAAAGATTTAAGTTCAACTTGCAAAGCATCTAACCTTGAATCATTAAGGGTGTTTTGGTTTACCTCATAGACCCCGGGTCTAGTCTTTCTCTCTTCAACTTTCCTGTGAGAATACTTTTCAATAGTCTTGGCTTGCTTCGTAATGAATTCCCAAGCTTCATCCACAGTTTTTTCCATAAAAGTACCTCCAGAAAGTGATTGCAATTTAAATTGAGTATCTTCATCAAGTCCCTTGTAATAAATCTCTAGCAATTCAATCTTAGAGATCCCATGATGAGGACATTCCAACGTAAGGTCAATGAACCTCTCCCAAGACTTATACAAACTCTCCTTATCTTTCATCACAAAAGCATTTATCTTCCCTCTAAGTTCAGTAGTCTTGTAGGGTGGGAAAAACTTAGTGAGGAATTCAGACACCATCTCCTCCCATGTATTAATCCGCCCATATGGAATAGTTTGATACCAAGCTAAAGCTTTATCCTTAAGAGATAAAGAAAAACCTCTTATCTTATGATTGTTACCTTCCATACGAGCTGGACTTACCGCATCCACAAGAGTCTCGTAGTTGTTCATGTGTTGGTGAGGAGATTTTGTCTCTGTCCCACCAAACTGATTCTGGCGAATCATCTGTATCACCTGCGGCCGTAGCTCATGATTCGCGGGATCTCCAAAGTTAACTTCAGGACGGTTAACTCTTTGGGTAGGATCCATCCTCTGTCCAAGTGTTTGTGGAACTTCCACAAAAGGCTGGTGAATGACAGGTCTGAGAGGAGTGGGAAGTGGAGCTTGTGGAGGAGCTTCAACTCGAGGAGGAATTGGAGCTAATTGTGGTGCTGGAATTACTTGCTGCACTGGAGCTGGAGCTGCAGCTTGCCTCTGGTTCATGGCTCTGGCTATCTCTTCCTCTTGAGCTCTCATTGCAGCCATTTCCCTTTCTGTAGTTTGCTCTCTTTCTCTAGCAATCCGTCTCTCAGCTTCTAGTTGCTCTAAAGCATCTCTGAGTTCAGCTTCATAATCTCTGATTTCATCCATTTTAGAAGCTTTCCGGGCCCTTAGTCTCTCTCTCAATGTCCTTTCAGGTTCGGGATCGTACGGAACTAGTTTTTTCAAACCCCGAGTTCTTTGCATACACTGTGAAAGATACCTAAAGTCCTGAAAATTCCAAAAACAAAACTAGAAACGAGATCAAAAGTAAAAGAAAGACTTACACTAAAAGAAATCACAAAACAAAACAAATGACTTAGTCCCCGGCAACGGCGCCAAAAACTTTGTTCGCTATTTTCACGCCCCTATAAACTTTTATCAATAATGATAAAAGCTCACAAGTTAGTAAAAACACGGTATGTTTTAAATTTATAAACAAGAAATAAACACCCAATTTGTAGCGAACCCACAGTGTATGGGTCAACTACAGTTAGGGTAAGTATTCCAAGGTCGAACTCAGGGACTAAATGTTTGGACTGCAAATGTGATCACAGATAGCGTAAATCAAAATAAAAGAACGAGGTTGGAAAAGAAGGGAAAAAATATCAAAGGAGTTTTGAAGGGTATTCTGTAGAGTTCGCAATCAAATAACAGATTTGATCGAAAACCAAGTAAAACAGACAAACGAAAGTATATCAATAAAGAAAATGCGGATTCCAAGGATTCAAGGTCATTGTTTATACGCACGGACTCAGGAAATTTCTCAAAAGATCTATGGTTACAAAATTCAGGGAAGAACGTTTCTAAACTGATAGTCTATTACCGGGTAAGTCTCAAGACTATCTAGTTCCAAACCAACTACCTATTACCGGGTAAGTCTCAAGGTAGAGAGGTAGGAAATTCTAAACAAACCAAATTTCGAACTAAGGAAAAGGTAAACCATTACCGGGTAAGTCTCAGGTATTACCCTACTTAGGACAGAATCTAGGCACACTCAACCCAATAGAGGTTTTCACCTCTATTACCTATGATCGAACACTCAAGTATCTAAGCGGAACATTACCGGGTAGGTCTCAATTCCGGTTTAGGTTACTAGCTAGATGAATTCTAACTAGGTTCAAGAACAAGCCAACCATAGGATTTCAAAGCTAGTCAAACCAAGCAATAAGTACAATTCCATCATAGTCCGGGTAATAACAAATCCCAATTCACCTTGGATCCACAAGAGTTTTAGCCAACAATCGACATTTCAAACGCAATCATCAATCCACTCAATTCAATGGAAGAAACAATCATCAATCCAAACAATTCAACGGAAGAAGCAATTCAATATCAATTCAATCAATTCAAGAGAGAATGCATAAACAAGAATCTAAAATAGAGATTCAAGAAGAAACTCAGCTTTATTGATGGAGGATTAGCAAAACGTCAAATTCCCCAATATTCGCGAAGTTCCTCTAAGCTCCAACAAGTTCAACAATGGCTAACCATGGTGTAGGGCAAAGGGAGAAGAAAAGGGGAAAAAGCTCTCTCTCAAGGAGCTCGAAATTCGAATGACACGGGAACCCCCGGAAATCATTTAGGCTTTCCTTTTATATCCCGCAACGGGCTGCCCTAAAACAAATCCGAAAATTAACGAAATAAATCGGCGAACAGGAATCTGGTCGGAATCTCGGTCGGTGACCGAGATTTTTGAAAGTCGGGGCCGAGATTTGCTTCGTGATCCAGCGTTAACGAAATCTCGGTCAAATGTGAAAAATCTCGGCCGAGATGGAACAAATTTCGGCCGAGATCGGGACCGAGATGGGGACCGAGATTCTTCGACAAAAACTTCTGATATGGGATCTCGGTCGAGCTGGCTCGGATCTCGGCCGAGATTTTTCGGATCTCGGCCGAGATCATGTGGATCTCGACCAAGATTGCTCCAATCTCGTGCGTTTCGTCTTGGCTCGTCTTTTCCTCCTTTCCCGTGCCTTTGTGGTCGCTCCTAAGCGTCCATCCCGAGGCCTGATCCTCAAATGCATCGTTTTAGCTCCGAAACACGCCAAAATACCTACAAAGACACCAAAAGTGTGTGTAGACATCTATACTCGCAAAGTTGCATTAAACAAGTATAAAGAACACAACTTAAGGCTAAAACATGCATGCGGAAAAAGGGAAAAATAACTATATGCTCTACTAAACTAGGTCGATAATTCATGTTATCACATACCAACCACTAGCATCCACATCAACAACCACCACAACAACTCTCTGACAAACTCAAGGGAAAACCAAGCACAAGATCAAGAAGGAGAAGGAGAAGCAAGAAGATGTGAGCAACTGAGGAAGAGAAGTGAAGAAGAAGCCCTTGATTAGCCAAGGGAAAGAATAAGAAGAAGAAAGGGTAAAGCACGGGTCAAAGGAGTCAACAAAACCGGCTGCAGCCGTCGGAAACTGCAGGGGCGGTTCCCTGAGCCGCAGGGGCGGCAGACATGCCTGCGGGTGCGGAAAGGCCAATCTAGGCCAAAGCCAATCTCGGCTAAGGTCCAATCTCGGTCCGAAAGACTAGGGCTCTTACAAAAATGACCCTTTTGAGGTCCTACACTTCTAATCGGCTCCCCGACACATATCCACATGTCGCGATCTTAACCTCACAGTTGTGTTGTCATTTCAATGTCTATCGGTACTGCTCCAAGGAATGGCGTCTTTTAACCTTCTCTGTTTAGAGGAGGATCTAGTGCATCAAATCTAAAAATGACTCTAAATTTGCGACTAGTCTTTCCATTTTCTATTCCACCATAACTTTTGGCTTGACTAGTTAGCTCGTTAGGTAATGCCGGGTGAATTTTCATGTGTTTTACTGCCTTTTACTTGAGCATCTATGTGTGTGTTCATGATCATCCGGGTCCTCTCCAAGTAGTGGTAGTTTCCTATAATCGTCCCAAATCCGTAGGTCCTATTATCGATCTCATCCTTGCTACTAGGGAGGTATGCTCTAATTCCGTTCATTGGAATATCTAGTAATTCCCTTTGTAGAGGAAATGACTTCCAAAACTTCAACGCAACCCTTCTTGCATCCCTACCCCCATAATTGCTCACTTTTCGATATGTGGGGTTCTCTCCTCACTTGTTAACTTGTCCCCGTGGGTTGCCAACTTAGTGACGGTGGGTTCCCCCGTTCCTTGATACAACCTTCGCTCAACATATCTTAGTGTGACTGGCATAAAATCATTCAATATACACGAGCTTATCATACGGTCCAATCTCTCAACTTAATCTCTAATGGCTTGTAGGCATACTCATGTCATTTTGTGAGTTCACTAGCCTTTATACTAAGAAATGATAATTAATTCCCTTTGCGTTCTCTTCTACCCAAATCTATTGACAAGTGGAATAAGTTTGTTGCTCTCTCCGACTCTTCCCCATTCGGTTATATAATGGTTGTCGAATCTGCAACCGAATCGGCTTCCAAGGAAGTGTCCGGTCTTTTGAGAAATCCTTATATCGGCATAAAACTATGTTTATCTTGCTAGTGTGGCCTTAGATCTATGTGACCATCTCTAGTCACCGTTATCTCTCTATCACATGGCCGTTCCAACCAAAAATCCTTTCTTAGCTATAATCGTCCGACTCGACGAGTCTTTTCCAAAAGGTGATGAAATTCAAACCTCCGAGCATGTATTAGTGCCCTCAACCTTACGGTTTCCCATAGCATCACTCTTTGACGATGGTTCCCTTGACGACGTTTACTTGCTACAACTCCACTATCCTTCTTCAGAACACTTCGCTAGTCCAACTTTCATCCATTTACACCGAGTAGTAGATGGGGAGTAACCACCCTTTTTTGTTCCTCACTTTCTTCTTAAATGGGCATTCCCTTCTAATATAGTCGGTGTATTTCATGCACTAGTGCGTAGTTGACTTCCAACAGGTAGCTAACTTGAGAAGGTTGCTCATGATTTCCGAAATACACACAAGTATGAAGTCCTTCAAAGAACTTGAATTGAACCCTCTCTAGGATACTACCCTTATCTCTCTATCACATGTCCGTTCCGACCAAAAAGCCTTCCTCATCTATAATTGTCCGACTCGACGAGTCTTTTCTCAAAGGTGATGAAATTCTACACTCCGAGCATGTACTAGTGCTCTCAACCTCACGGTTTCCCGTAGCATCACTCTCTAACGATGGTTCCCTTGATGACGTTTACCTTCTACAACTTCAATATCCTTCGTGAGAACACTTTGCTAGTCCAACTTTCTTCAATTTACGATGAGTAGTAGATTGAGAGTAACCACCCTCTTTTGTTCCTCAATTACTTCTTACATGGGTATTCCCTTCCAGTATAGTCGGTGTCTTTCACCCACTAGTGCGTAGTTGACTTCCAACAAGTAGCTAACTTGAGAAGGTTGCTCCTGATTTCCGAAATACACACAAGTATTAAGTCCTTCAAAGCACTTCAATTGAACCCTCTATAGGATATTACCAAGTGACGGATTTGTTTATTCTCTCACAATGTAATCCACAATGTTCTTGCCAACAACAAGAGGGGATGATCCCAGGAGTCAATAACCCATGTTGCACCAACTCATAAAATTTATCTTCTCCATACCTTTCATTGTTGATATTCTTCTTGAAGAACTACTCTTATGAACTTGTCTATTTCAATTGGCTTCTTTAGTTTAGTCTACGATACACGCTTCTCGTTCTAGTGCGAGAATCTAAACTTCTCAAACTCCACTTACATCGTCCAACCGATATTACCATGCTCACCAGATGCTTAATGATGACTTTCTCTCACATCCATCCGATCGCTATAGCATCGTTCTCGCCCACTCGTTGTTTCCTTGTAGGGTCTCGTGACATTGGTATCTTAAGTCTTCGTGTATTAAGACAACCTTGCTTGATCTCGCGTCCCACCAAACACCATTTTCACATATACTTCCCTCTTGTGGATGTAGCTTAGAACTGTCGTTGATATCGTAGTTCCTTTCGTTGATTCTGTGTTCTTTGGGAAGTCAATCCACATTCACATTTATAAAATCCATTCTTACTCTCTAAAGACTAAACTATGTAGCTCCCCTCAAGATGCTGCCCAGT
>CM008281.1:29244313-29271960 GCA_002319775.1 Fagopyrum tataricum | reverse complement strand
GATCAGATGACTCCTTGCCCCAACAACGCATAATCGGGGCAAACCTCGCCAGCAGAAACCACTCACTCCGGGTGAAAATGGCCCCTTAACTCGAGGCGCATAAAAACAATAGCTCAAAACAAATCATATTGGCCGCGGTGCCACTCCTCACCAGCACCAAACCATGACCATAGGTAACATGCCGCATAATTCAAGGGTTTGAAATAAATATCCTCCAATGCATAATATTGGCAAATTTGCCGCTCAACTCAACCCAAAATCAATTTGAACAAAACCTGGAATTAGGTTTGACATTATACCCCAAACACGAAAATTGGAAACGTATGAAGAGGTTGCTAGCAAGGTGGACCAACAAGGGTTCCAGCGAGTTGCTGGTGGTGGCCGGTGTAACACCCGAATCCGTAGGACTCGAGGCGCTACTAGGCTAGGATCTCACAATGGATCCTGACCCTAGCCTGACAACAATTTCACTGATCTTACAACAAGGCACATATAGATTAAAACAAAACATGAAACTGATATATATAAATCTCAAAGGTTATACAGAGTACTGCTGGAGTGTACGGAGCCCTCAGCAGATTCCATCCACGAGGACGAGACTTAGTGTACGGAGCCCCTCAACAGATCACCCTCTCTGGATCACTCTGCAGTTCTCCCTAACCTGCGAGGGATCTACAACACGGTATAAAAACCGTTAGCTAACCATACACATATATAGAATGAACATAAGCAACAATCAGATATCAGAAATAATAAACACTTCAACATGATATCACACATTTACCCGGTTTCATTATCTTTATAAATAATCCATCACTCATACAATATATATATAAGTCGGTATATAAGAAGTGACACGAGGAATATAACCCTCGCCTCTGTGGGCTATAGCCAGCTGGAGTGGATCTGGCACACTTCACGTATACCCAATGGGAGGTGTTCCATGTCCATCCGTATACCAAGTCTGACCTATCCATAGAGAACCTCCCAGACTCCCAGCGGGATTGATAGGGAAAGGTTGTCAACAACCCCTACAGTGGGGCAATCAATAGACCATAGGTCGGTAATAACAGTATTACATGCTAGCAAGCATAAACATACACCACTCATGCCAACATCCAATATAGAGATGGAAGCTAAGTAAGTCCTATGGACTTACCTCAATCTCGAAAGTAATCTCAACTAGGATCAACTCTCAACCTGGTCGACTCCAATCTGGAGGACAACACGGCCTATACAAGGCATACATATATACATATGAATCTACTATCACACAAGGGTTTACACCTAGACCCAGGGATCCATAAGGATCATATCCAACTCGTAAACCTCAATAAAACTAAACCTCAAAGCCATATCTGGCATATTTCCGATATCATAATCTTTATCATTCTATTCTCATAAACATGCCTACATAATTATGGTCTAATTCCCTCATACTAGAAAAGGAAAGGATCTATACTACTCTAGGTAGATCCGGGGACAAGACGCACCTGCGTGACAAAGAGACGCTGGGGCGGAGCAAGAAATCTGCAGGCACGGCAAGACTCAGCCGCAGGCGCAGTGACAACGGCTGCAGGCAACGCAGGCACGGCGCAGGCGCTGGCGGCACAGATTCCGTAGGGGCGGCGCTTCCAGGCACGGGGGCGGCGACGGTGCAGAACGTGATCCCGCGACTCTTCTTCAGCTCTTCACGTGATCAAATCACGTCTTCACTCAACCAAAATCATACACATGCATATACATTTCATATACTAACATTAATCTATAATCAAACATCTAATCCTAAGCTAATGGAGAGGAATCAAAGGGAGGAGAAGAAGAACAAGGAGCAAGAAGCTTACCACAGCTGTGGTTAGCTAAGGAACTGATCACCAAACAACCTTACTGTCTTCCAAGCACAGCAACACACATCACTAGCATCAACATCATCAAAGCCACATCAATTCTCTTCTAAAACCAAGGAGAATCAACACAAGATCAAGAAGAAGCAAGGGAGAAGCAGGAAGAACGTGAGAAGCTGGAAATGGAGTGAGAAACCCTTGCTCATCGGCCAAGGGGAATACTTAAAGAAAGAAGGCAAAGAACGGGAAAAGTACGGGTCAAGAAGTCAACAAAACCGGTTGTAGCCGCCGGAAACCGCAGGGGCGGTTACCTGAGCCGCAGGGGCGGCTAGGCCAAATCTCAGCCAAAGCCAATCTCAGCTAAATTCCAATCTCGGTCCGAAAGATTAAGGCTCTTACAGTTGGCGCAGGGAGCTGGGTGACCGGGCGGCGGATAGTAGGCGGCAGTGGCGGACTGAGGAGGTGTGGTGAACAGGCTCGCGCAAGGGCGGCTGGCGCAGGGAGGACGGCCGGGTCGGGTCTGGCAGTCCAACAGCGAGGCGACGGTGGCTCGGCGGTCCCTCCCGGTGGTGGCAGCTCGCGTCAGGTAGGTAGAGGAGGGAAGTTGCTGAATTCTTGTTCCAACGTGAAAGAGAGAGTAAGGCAAAGAAGGGCTGGAAAGTCGTGAGGAGAAGAAGAGGAGGAGAGATAAATGGAAGAGGAGAGAGAAAAGTGAGTAAGGTTTTAAATTTTTATTTTTATTTTTTTAACAAAGCCCAAAATCAACCCGGAACGTTAAACTCGTATCTGTTTGAAATCCCGTAAAAATAAAATCAAACTCGTAACGAAAGTATTTATACGAAAATATAAACATATAATCACCCAAGCTATATAAGTATAAAATAATATAATACCGGAAAAAATTTAAAACGCACCGTAAAACTAGGGGTGTTTCAATGTTAGATTTTCATCCTTGCACACTAACAGAAAAGCCGTCCCTTTAGATTTTCAAGGTAACATACACACGTCTTCCACGTGATATACCTAAATATGCTATACACTCACCTCTAACCCCGTTGGGTTGTAACTCCGGAAAGGCAGAAACAAAAAACGGAATGGAACGAATCTAGTACATTTGTTATTGAGCGTCGAAATGTGTCAAATATGAAATATGTGAACCTAACATATAAGTCCTAAGTTACTCTAATTATTGGCAATTGGTTTTATGATGGAATCTGAATGCTTGTGTACGTAGGCACACTTTGACGTGCATAACCCTCAACATTAACATGGTAGTAAAAGTTCCCACAACTTTTGGTTTTAAGTAATTGTAGTAGAATTTTAATTAATTTTGACAGGATAACAAAATGGGTGAATGGAAACACGCTTTGCATTGAGAATGAGAGATAATTCACCTTAAGAGTTAGTTTTATAAAATCAACAATAACATACAAGTACACTAGATTTGTTTCCATTTACAAGTACATTAGTACACTAGATTTGTGTCCATTTACAAGTAAATTACATTTGTTTTCATTCCGTATCCAAAGTTTCTTATTTCATTCCGGTTCCAGAGTTGCAATAAAACGAACCCTAAATGTGACCTGAAACAAAAATATAAAGCTAATCTGAACTTTCCTTAAACCGAAAAGTACCAAATAGTTGCAACCCAAATTCATCCATGAACACATGCCTTTCACATGATAACCTAATTCTGATACCATGTTATCCTTTTCGTATTTTGTTTCTAATCATTGTCTACTACAAAATCAGACCGTCCAAGATTTGGAAGGAAATATATCCATAGATTAATTCTGTAACGAGTTGTCACCTACATCGAGCGGAAAGTGGGGCGGAAGCTCAGACTATGAACAATACAAAGAAAACATGGAAAAATTCAAAAAAACTCACGTTGGAGAGTCAAGATCGTACTTGTACTGTAATCAGTGTTACAGATAGCATTCCTAGTAATCCAAATGAGTCACAAATTACAGAATCAGGTAACTAAAAGAAAGACGTCGATGAAGATGTTCATGAGATTCCTATTTTGTAGAGAGCTTTTAGAAGTAAAGATTTGGCTTTAACAAAAGCGTTATTTGTACAAAGTAAAGATGTGGACAAGTAATATATGGACATAGTATTGATTTGAAAATTTGAAAATTCCATAATTTTGGTAAGCTTTATTGTATTTTAAGTGTTGATAAGCTTTGTTGTTATTTTGATAATAATTGTTTTTTTTCTAGATAACTTTTAATAGGAGCTTATCGATCGTACTACTTTGAGTTCTTTTTTCATAAACTTGTCTCCTAAACAGAATCCGATCATTCAAAACCTTTGTTGTTGGCCTTGATTGAAAGTTACATAGCATTATGTCACTAATATTGATTAGTATATATCCCACGTAGCTAAATTTATTAGCATGACATCCTTTGAAAATTTGTGACAAAATTATACTCATACAAGCAATTACATGATTGTGTGATTATTATTTCCTCTTGTTCATGTACATATTCTTGTACTAATCATGTATCTTTCTTGTACATATACATTTTCATGTAACATGATAGGTTTTGACGATATTATATAAGTTTATCAAAATTAATTGAAGAACAACTATGAGTTTTGTTTCATGGTGGATTGTCGTTCGTATATCTTGTTCATATATATGTAAATAGGTCCTTGTAACATTAGAGTTTCGTAATCATCTATTAATTTCTTTTACTAATCTCTTCAACTGTTCTTGTACCATCACACAAGAATACACCTTTCTCACATCTGGAAGTTGATCGATGTTTCTAACGTGATTATCGGTTGAAAATTCCAATAAATGATGGAAGTTTCTTTAAAATTTAAATATGCCTTCTTAATTTAGATTTGCAAATCATAATTAAAATATTTAGTTGCTTATTCTTTTAACCGATTTTGGATATTAACATTTAAATTGTGTTCTTAATTTAGATTTTCAAATCATAATTAACATATTTAATTGCTTATTCTTGTAACCAAATTTGAATAGTTTGCGGTAAGGTTAAGATTGTTATTATCTATTTAATTATGCTATTTACCTAATAAAATATAGGCCTAGGATGTCTACTAACTAAAAGTTATTATTAGGTGCATTTCATCTAATTCCCTCAAATTTTAAATGCGGATAGGTGAAAATGGATTCTCCTCACCGGGGACAAGAATGGTTACAAATGTATCCATCTTAATTCCTCCCCAGATTCGACCTATTCGAAAATCCATTGAAAAAACCCATTGATTAATGAAAAACAAGTTGATCACAAAAAATACTTGGAAATGAGATCATTACTATGCGGAAAAAAAAAATTACAATTTAGTTTATCTTCAATAACAATGAAGCCATTTAAACATTATAAATTAATACATTATAATATAAACTTGATTTATTTTTTAGTATGGCCGTTCTCCATTCCAATTACCGGGAGGATCATAGTTACAAGTAATGAAGGTGCCTCCGTCATTGCATTTCACCCTACCACAACCCAAACTTGTTGAATTCTTCCACATAATTTGAGTATAATGACGGCATTCTTGTCCCGAGGCACAAGTATTTGAATTATAGTCATAATATTGATCTTCACTCATCCACATATCGATGGCACCCTTAGCCGTAAAGCTTTCATCGCTCCAATAAGCAATGTTCTCGCCATAGGGGCCTTTTGAGTGAATTAGGGCACAATCGGTTCTTTGTTGAGCGTAGTTATAGATGGTTGCATTTTTCTTAGTTATTTTTGGTAAAATTTTGTTGTTTGCTTAACTTAACATTTAATTTGTTAATTTAGACAAATTGATTGGTTTCGTTTGCCTCAATTGAAAGTTACTAATTTGTTAATTTAGGTAAATAGATTTATTTTATGTTGAGAGATTAATGTAGTCCGATCCTTAACAAGTACAAAATTAGGGGTCGACTACGGTTTTCTCAAACACACCCAAAGTTGTAGTCCTATATGTATTTTGCATAGACTAATGTTTATTCTAGTTGGAATATCTACAAGATATAAAAGTGGTCTACAATTTAACTCTTCTATTTTGCATCATTTCTTTCGGGAGGATATAACTTTTGTATCACGTAAACTTTAAATCTAAATTACGTTTGTGCTCATTTAAATGTTTTACTTAATAACCGTAAAAATAACAAAAAAAAAAGGTGCAACACAATGGAAATAAAAGTCACAACACAAATTTATCGTAAATTACAAATATTGATCCACGATGGTGACCGTTGTTAATTGAAGTTAATCATGTTGAACACCAATGTGAATAAGGTTCCTTCACGTGAAAACCCAATATATGTAGTATTGCATCACGCGTGCTACCAACAAGGATATAGCTTATTCACACTGAGCCTTTACACACTATGACGCCTTAATAGCTATCGACCTTAATGTAGATTCTGATCCTTTTTTTTTTGAAAACCTATATATTAAATAAGTAGATCGTTTGATGTAGAATTATTTTAAGCCCTCAAACGTTGAATTTGACTAAAACTTAAGCCCTTAAGTTTAATTTAATAATTAATGGAGAAAAAAATTGAGAGCATAAAAGATATATGATGAGAATATATATGAAAAATCAGAAATGTTCGTTTCTTTACATGTTGAGACTTTTATATTCGTTATATTGAAGGATGGTGTAGTTCAGTTATGTCGGTTACAAATAAAAATGTATAACTTGATTAGAAAATATGTTATTATAATTAGAGAGAATTGATAAATAGTATTGGTTGACTTGCTAATATTCCTAAGTATTTCCCTGGTTAATCGTAATAACATAATATATTTTTTACCATCAAAACAATGCATATAACACTTTGTACATATATGCAATTAATTTAGAATAAGACAATAAATTTTGTCACGGATGAAAATTTTAAATAGGGATGGGTGAAAATAGATTGTCCTCACGAGGCGGGATATGAAAAACTAAAAATGTATCCACATAAATCTCCTCCCAGGGAGGATCATAGTTACAAGTAATGAAGGTGCCTCGTCCACAACCAAACAAAAATGAAGGTGCCTCTGTCATTGCATTTCACCCTAGAACAATCCAAACCCGTCAAATTTGAGCATAATGACGGCATTCTTGTCCCGGGGCACAAGTATTTGAATTATAGTCATACTATTGATCTTCATTTATACACATACCGGTGACACCTTTATCCGTAAAGATTTCATCTCTCCAACAAGCAATGCTCTCTCCATAGGGACCTTTTGTGTTAATTAGGGCACCATCGGTTCATTGTTGAACGTAGTTTTGAGCATATGATGCCAACTTTTCGTCCAATTTCATGTGGTTTGTAGATGTATGTAAGAGCCTTAGTCTTTCGGACCGAGTTCCGTCCTTAGCCGAGTTTTCCTTTGGCCGAGATTAGCCTTGCCGCACCCGCGGGCATGATGGCCGCCCCTGCGGGTTTCCGCTCCCGCGGCCCAGTGAACCGCCCCTGCGGTTTCCTGCGGCTGCAGCCATTTTTGTTGACCCTTTGACCCGTGCTTTACCTTTCCTTACTTCTTTCCTTCCCTTGGATGATCAAGGGTTACTTCTTCACATTTCCAATCCAGCTCTACGTCCTTCTTGCTTCTTCATCCCTTCCCTTGATCTTGCTTGAGTTTCTCTTGGAGTTTTGCTTGAAAGTTGTGCTTGGTGGTTGTTGATATGCTAGTGATGTGTGCTTCTAAGCTTGGAAGCCAACTTTGGTGTGTGTTGATCTTCCCTGCAGCCTAGGACCATAGTTGTGGTAAGCTTCCTTCTTCCTCTTCTCTTCTGTCTTCTTGGATTCCATTCCTTTAGCTTAGGATTAGATGTTTGGACATAGGATGTTGATGGAATGTGTATGTTGTGGCATCTGTGTGTTGTGATGGAGTGAAGACATGATTTGATCACGTGAAGAGCCGAAGAGAAGCCGCGAGATTTCATTCTACACTGTCGCCGCCCCCGTGCCTGGAAACCGCCGCCCCTGCGGAGACCGTGCCATCGCGCCCACGCCAGCGCATGCGCCGTGCCTGCGTTAGCCTGCAGCCTTGTCACCGCCCCTGCGGCTTCTACCTGCCGCGCCTGCGGGTTATCCATTCCGCCCCTGCGTCCCTTGATCACGCAGGTGCGTCTTGTCCCCGGACTACCCATAGTTGGGTAGCTCCTTTCCTTTCCTAGTATGAGGGAACTAGTATCATGCTAGGTATCGGTTTTTGATGAGTATGATATAGATATGCCGTTACGGCCTTGAGGTTACGAGTTGGATATGATCCTTATGGATCCCTTGGGTCTAGGTGTGACCCCTTTGTGTGATAGGAGTTTGATATATATATATATATATATATATATATATATATATATATGTATGCCTTGTATAGGCCGTGTTGTCCTCTAGTGTGGAGTGGACCAGTCGGAGAGTTGATCGTACTTGACTTACTCCTGAGATTGAGGTAAGTCCATAGGACTTACTTAGGCACTATCCTTATATTGGATGTATGCTTGAGTGGTGTGTGTGTTATATGCTTTATAGCATGTGTTATTACGGTCACCGACCTATGTTATATTGACTGTCCGTTGTAGTGGCCGTGATAACCTTTCCCTTTCATCCCGTAGTGGAGTCTGGGAGGTTCTCTGTAGTCCGGCCAGATCTAGTATACGGGAAGGACCCTCACCACTCCCATAGGGTACACGGGAGGTGTGCTGATACTACTCCAGCTGGCTAGAGCACTCAGAGGCGTGGATTATATTCCTCGTGTCACATATCTTCATATACATCTATTTATACGATTGAGTGATTTAACTTATTAAAGATAATAAACCAGGTAAATGTGTGATATCATGATGATGTGTTAATATTATTGATGTGTGTTGGTGCTCTAGCATCTTCTTATATATGTGTATAGTTAGCTAACGGTTTTATACCGTGTTGTAGATCCTTTGCAGGTTAGGAGAGCTGCAGAGTGATTCAGAGGGGTGATCTGCTGAGGGTTCCGTACACGGGGCGTATTCATGGGATTTTGGGTTTATCATTATTGTACAGATTTCAGTTTGACTTTGTACTCAGCAGTACTCTGTATCATCCTTTTGACATGTATGTATATATATATATATATATATATATATATATATATATATATCAGTTTTTATGTTTTGTTTTAATCTATTGGTGCCTTGTTGTAAGATTCAATGAAGTTTTTGTCAGGCTAGGGTCAGGATCCATTGTGAGATCCTAGCCCAGTAGCACTCTGAGTCCTACGGATTTGGGGTGTTACAATGTAGTTGTGGTTTTTTAGTAGAGTTTTGTAGATTCCGATTTTCAGAAATGCACTGTAGATAAATACGTAACGTTTTTAATAAAAAAAGTGTTATGAGTATTTTAGAAATGGTAAATGACACAAATACCCTTCCAACCCATGAGTATGTCATGTGATAACCATGGATGATAAATTGATCTCGGAATGAGAGCTCACTATCCCGGCCTCTTGCTTTGAATTCATCGTTTGCAACATGTTTTTTCAATAGAGTTAATTCAAACCCCCATTTCCATCTCTAGTTTGTTCACATCATTCAATTCAAACCGTGATTTCCATTTTCATTCCAGTTTCACTAATGTCAATGAAAGAAGAAGAAGTAAGCAAATCGATTTCTTTTGTACAAATCTAGAGTTTGACTTGTTGTTCGTTTGTAGAAAAGAAAGAGGAAGAAGAAGCCATATCAAGGTTCTATTTTTGTACAAATCTAGGGTAGAAATTTTGTTGATGTTCCTTTGTACAAAAGAAAGTGGAAGAAGAATCCTCAATCGATGGCTTTTGTTTGTATAGAAGAAAGTGGAAGAAGCCTCTATTTACAAGTCTAGGGTTGGATTTGAACCGGCTTTGTGTTCTGGTCGTGAGGAGGAAGAAGAAATAATCGATTTTGTTCGTTTGCAACCTGCGTTTCATAATAGTCAAACCCGAAAATCCAATTAATAAAATAATAAAATATTGTTACACAATTTGTTGGTCATCAAATGGAACGAGGATAGATACGTTGTTTGTTAGTGTAGAAGGAACAAAGGGCATAAATTCCTTCATAACATACAAAATTTGTAGGAGGAAAGAGCATCAACAATGGTGAAGGTCATTGGATGGAACAAAGGGCATAAATGCGTTCAAAACATCCAAATTTGTGACCAAAAGATTTATGAACTCATCTTTAAAGCCGTTGAAAAAGGGAAAAAACAATAACCTAATTCACATAACTCAAACTAAACGGACTTAGTAAAGAGTGGGACCTAGTTGGAATCTAAAAAATCTCCTCTTGTTCACAACTAAACACACCTTAAAATTTTGAATGTATCACTTAATTGAAAAATAAGTTTTTTTTTTTGTGAAAATTGATAAATATTATTGGTGAACTAATTAATATTCTTAAGTATTCCCCTAACTAATCGTATAACATTGTATCCTTTTTCACATCAAAATTATTGTATTTAAATGATGTTGTATTGTTTATTTATGAATGAAAGGTTGAGTCATATTAGATTTGCATACCTAAATAAGGGAGTGAAGTTGACTGACCAAAAAATTCCTAGATCTAGAAGTGTGCAATAAAGGGCCTTTTTGATTACAATGTTTATGAAATTATACAACATCCATGATCAATGCCTAAGCAATATTCATCTCCTCTAACTTCATCTTATTCTAAGGATCTACTAAAGAAAGGAGAAAGTTTTACTCAATTGTACCGTAATGGTTGGAAGTAAGCCTTGTCGTAGTTGATCGACAATCAAAACATGAAAGAAAAATGTATCCACGTTTGATTCTTCTTGCTTATTTTTTTTATTGTAGTAGGAGAAGAAATTTCAAATCTATGACCATACATTAGTGCAAAGAAGGAGGAGAGTAGTGCACTTACTAATACTTGAATCAATGAAGAAGTCCATAGACGATGACTTTGATAGAAAATGAGCATTGTGTTGGTATGGTGTTATCAACATCTATATATACTATTAAAACAAACAAAGTACAGTTTAGCTACATGTTGTCTCCTAAGACATACAACATATGATTCTTTTTTATTTATTTATAAATTTGCAAAAATATATTAACAGATTTGCCACAAATTATTTTATAAGAAAATTTCTATTAGAAACAATAAACAGTCGGCATGTCACATCAACACTAATAAAAAATATATCATAATTAAATTCACAAAATCTTTTTTTAAATCAACTATTTATTTATAGGAACACCTTTTTGTTAAAAATCTTTTCATGGATGTTGTTAGATTGTCCCACATCTGTTATGAAGGAAGACCGACAATTTTATAACTTGTATAATATGAAGGTATTAATATTAGATTAATCATACATTTCTTGGTATTTTTAGCTGAGAACAAGTATAATATATGTATATCTGATAAGTTTATGATATATGTGTAAACTAAATTTGTGTCCATTTACAAATTTAGTACACTAAATTTGTGTACATTTACAAGTATATTACATTTGTTTTCATTCCGTATCCAGAGTTATTTATTTCATTCCGTTTTCAAAGTTGCAATAAAACGGACCCTAAATGTGACCTAAAACAGTAATATAAAGCTAAGCTAAATTTTCCTTAAACCGAAAAGTACCAAATAGCTACAACCCAAATTCAGCAGTGAACATATGTCTTTCACATAATAACCTAATTATGATACCATGTTATCCTTTTCGTATTTTGTTTCTAATCATTGTCTACTACAAAATCAGATCGTCCATGTTTGGAAGGAAATCTATCCATAGATCAACTCCATATGGAGTTATCACCTACATCGAGCGGAAAGTTGGGCGGAAGCTCAAACTATGAACAATACCCAAAAAACATGAATAAATTCGAAAAACTCGCGTTGGAGAGTCAATATCTCAGTACGTGTACTGAAAATAGTGCTACAGATAGCATTTATAGTAACCAAATGAGTCACAAAATACAGAATCAGGTAACTCCAAGAAAGACGTCGACGAAGATGTTCATGAGATTTTTATTTTGTAGGGAGCTTTTAGAAGTAATGATTTAGCTTTAACAAAATCATTATTTGTACAAAATAAAGATTAATGAGTGTTACAGGTGGACAAGTAATATATGGGAGTTAAAATTGATTTACAAATGTTAAAATTCCATAATTTTGGTTAGATTTATTGTATTTTAAGTGTTGATAAACTTTGTTGTTATTTTGATATAAATTGAATTTGTTCTAGATAACTTTTAATAGCAACTTATTGATCGTACAACATTGAGTTCTATTTTCATAAACTTGTCTCCTAAGTCCAAAACAGAATCCGATCATTCAAAACCTTTGTTGCTGGCCTTGGTTTTGAAGTCCTTTGAAGTATGATTTATGTGAGATATGTTCAATATATATGGTTTTTGATTAAAAAACTAAACCTTTAGTTGCAAGCTTTCATTAAAGCCTCTTGTAACATGTGTCCTATAATATGTGAGATTGAATATTTGTATATGTATTGTAGAATAATAAAAGTATTATGTATTTATTTTAGACTAGTTAATATTTGATTTGATTTTATAATGTTTATTATATTATATATATTTTTTTGAAATTTCTTTATAAAAGGTAGTTTACCATAATTATATAAATATTAATTGTGCCTATTGCCCACCAAAACCTACGAGCATGCTTTCCTACTCGAATAATCTCATGTTCTATTTAAACTTGAGTCCTCATTCACACCAACAGTGTTGCTGGGTGGAGATTCTAATATTACCCATGAGAATATTCCATCACGGATGAAAAAATAAACGGGGATGGGTGAAAATAGAATCTCTTCGTCAGGGACAAGAATGATTACAAATGTATCCACGTTAATTTCTCCCCGGATCCGACCTCATTAGAAAATCCGTTTAGAAACCCAATCGATTAGTGAAAAACAAGTTTATCATAAAAAAGTACTTGGAATTGAGATCATTACTCTGCGGAAAAAAAAATTACAATTTAATTTATCTTCAATAGCAATGAAGCCATTTAAACATTATAAAAGTAATACATTATAATATATACTTGATTTATTTCCTTAGTAGGGCCGTTCTCCATCCCAATTACCGGGAGGATCATAGTTACAAGTAATGAAGGTGCCTCCGTCATTGCATTTCACTCTACCACAACCCAAATTCGTCGAATTCTTCCACCTAATTTGAGTATAATGACGGCATTCTTGTCCCGAGGCACAAGTATTTGAATTATAGTCATAATATTGATCTTCACTCATCCACATATCGATGGCACCCTTAGCCGTAAAGCTTTCATCGCTCCAATAAGCAATGTTCTCGCCGTAGGGACCTTTTGAGTGAATTAGGGCACAATCAGTTCTTTGTTGAGAGTAGTTTTGAGCATATGATGCCACCTTTTCGTCCCATTTCATAGGTCCAACTCTTCTTTTGGCTCGTGCTTCATTGTGAAGTTTGACGTAGTCTTGTGGTTCGTTTTGTGCATTTGAAAATATGAGAAGAATCAAGAGAACAAAGATTGAGATGGTGAAATGACTCATTGTTTGTCTCTTGTTGTTTGGGTTATGAAACGGGTTGTATTAATACGGATAGATGGTTGCATTTTTCTTAGTTATTTTTGGTAAATTTTGGACATTTGCTTAACTTAACATTTAATTTGTTAATTTAGACGAATTGATTGGTTTCATTTGCCTGAATTGAAAGTTACTAATTTGTTAATTTAGGTAGAAAGGTTTTTTTTTTTTAATGTTGAGAGATTAACGTAGTCCTATCCTTAACAAGTACATAATTAGGGGTCGACTATGGTTTTCTCAAACCCACCCTAAAATTATAAGTACTATATGTATTTTGCATAGACTAATGTTTATTCAAGTTGACTATCTATATGATATAAAGTAGTCTACAATTTAACTCTTCTATTTTGCATCATTTTTTTTAGTAGGATACAACCTTTTCTTATCACGTAAACTTTAAATGTAATTTACATTTGTGATCATTTAAGTGTTTTACTTATAACGGTAAACATAACAAAAAAAGTTGCAACACAGTGAAAATTAAAGTTACAACACAAATTTATCGTAAATTACATTTATCCACGATGTTGATGGACGTCAATTGAAGTTAATCATGTTAATCACCAATGTGAATAAGGTTTCTTCACGTGAAAACCAAATATATGTAGTATTGTATCACTCATGCTTCCAATAAGCATATAGCTTATTCATACTGAGCCTTTAGACACTACGATGCCTTCATAGCTATCGACCTTAATGTACATTTTGATATTTTTTTTTGGAAAAACTATATATTAAATAGGTAGATCGTTTGATGTTAAATTATTTTAAGCCATCAAACGTTGAATTTGACTAAAAATTCAGCCCTTAAGTTTAGTTTAATAATTGATGGAGAAAAAAATTGAGAGCATAAAAGATAATATGATGAGAATATATGAATAAACAAAAAAGAAAATTTTTATTCTTATTTCGTAGTTAGGGTGAAAGTTGTAACTCCCCTAATTCTGAAGAACTCGGGATGCTACGGGTTAGGACCTCACAATGGTTCCCGACCTATTAGTTTGACAACAACTTTACTAGATCTTATAACAAGGCACAAATAAAAAAAACCGAATAAAACGTTTTAAAAGTAAAAAGTCATGAAGAGAACAACCATCAGGCAACAAATAAAACGTGACGGAATCTAAAGGAAATAAAATGAGTCTCGTCAGTAAATGAATATCAACAACCCAACGACTCGTACGGAAATCCGGATGACCGCCTCTCTTCGGATCCCTCAATAGTTGCCTAACCTGCAAGATCTATCAACGATGGTATACACCGTTAGCTAACAATTCAATATATAAGTTAATATTAAGCAAGTCCGTAAGACTTACCTGTAACACCCCGAATCCGTAGGACTCGAGGCGCTACTGGGCTAGGATCTCACAATGGATCCTGACCCTAGCCTGACAACAAGTTCACTGAATCTTACAACAAGGAACAGATAGATTAAAACAAAACATGAAACTGATATATATAAATATCAAAAAGTGATACAGAAGTACCGCTGAGTACAAAAGTAAAACATAAACTGTACATATGAAATATCCCATATCCCCGATAACGTCCTAGTGTACGGAGCCCTCAGCGGATCACCCCACTGGATCACTCTGCCAGCTCTCCTAACCTACAAAGGATCTACAACACGGTATAAAAACCGTTAGCTAACCATACACATATATATAGAGATGCTAGAGCACAAACACACTTCAGGAAAAAATAACATATAAACATGTTATCACACATTTACCCGGTTAATTATCTTTATAAGGTCCAACACTCAAATAGTATATATGTCGGCATATGAAAATAGGTGACACGAGGAATATATATAAAATCCTCGCCTCTGATCGCTATAGCCAGCAAGAGTGGTTCCGGCACCCAACCCGTATACCCTATGGGAGTGGTGAAGAGTTCATCCCGTATACCAGATCTGGCCTAACTACAGAGAACTTCCCAGACTCCCAGCGGGATGAAAGGGCAAGTTATCACAACCACTACAATGGCGGTCACTATAACATAGGTCGGTAATAAACCATAACACATGCTATAAAGCATATAACAAACACACTCATGCATACATCCAATATAAGGATGACAGCTAAGTAAGTCCTATGGACTTACCTCAATCTCGGAAGTAATCTCAACTATGATCAACACTCAACCTGGTCCACTCCAATCTGGAGGACAACACGACCTATACAAGGCATACATATATACATATTAATCTACTATCACACAAAGGGGCCACACCTAGACCAAAGGGATCCATAAGGATCATATCCAACTCGTAAACCTCAAAGCCCTAACCAGCATATTCCGATATCATAATCTTTATCATTATATCCTCATAAACATGCCTAACATGGTATTAATTCCCTCATACTATGAAAGGAAAGGATCTATTCTACTCTAGGTAGATCCGGGACAAGACGCACCTGCGTGACAAAGAGACGCAGGGGTGGAGCAAGCAATCCGCGGGCGCGGCAAGACTCAGCCGCAGGCGCGGTGACAGCGGCTGCAGGCAACGCAGGCACGACCGCAGGCGCTGGGACAATGACCGCGGGGCGGCAGCTTCCGGGCGCGGTAGCGGTGACAAGGTACCCGCAGGGGCGCTTTGTTGGACCGCGGGGGGGGTGACAGTGCAGAAGATGATCCCGCGGTTCTTCTTTCACTCTTCACGTGATCAATTCACGTCTCTTCCATTCCAGAACCACATTACAACCATATACGAACACAAACTAACATCAACATACATCTATACATGCATCTAATCATAAGCTAAGGAGAAAGAACAAGAAAGAAAGAAGGGAAGGAAAGATGAAGAAGCAAGGAACTCACCACTACTGCTGATCTAGGCAAGGCAAGATTCACAACCACTATCTCAGCTGGCCATCACAAGCTCAACAACTAAGCACATCATCAACCTCTGCAAGGTCACAACACAAAATATCTTCCAAACTCAAGGGGGAAACAAGAACAAGATCAAGGAGATGAAGGAGGAAGCAAGAAGGACGTAGGAAGGCTGGGAATGAAGTGATGAAGAAGCCCTTGATCAACTAAGGAAAGGAATAAGAGAAGGAAAGAGTAAAGCACAAGTCAAGGGTCAACAAAGCCGGTTGCAGCCGCCGAAAACCGCATGGGCGGTTCCTTGAGCCGCAGGGGCGGAAACCCGCAAGGGCAGCACACAAGCCCGCGGGGGCGGCTAGGCCAAATCTCGGCCAAAGCCAAACTCGGCTAAACTCAAATCTCGGTCCGAAAGACTAAGGCTCTTACATTACCGGAATTGGTATGATATCCGACTAATGTTAAAATCTCAATTAGCACATAAACCGATCTTAACGACTTGATCAATACGGGAAACGTCTTAACATTACAATTCAATCACTTATGAAGCTTCTAGAAGATTTTTAGACTAACTATGAGGTTCTTATAAAGAAAGAATAAGAAATCCTAAGTTTCATGAAAATTACCAAAATGCCCCTATCTTTCTTGAAATTCCGAAAAGATCTAAAACGGTCTAAGACCCTTACTATAGTCCCACAACATCTCACAATCCTAAAGTTCCATATCAGTTTGAGGGTTTGCTCAAACTTACAATTTATGTCCAAAACCTTTAAATAGCTTTTTCCGAAAATTGAGTGTCCTACTTTAGCCTATCAAAAGCACATCTTACTAAATCCCAAAACACCGAGAAAATCCTACACATACTATGTCATATCTACTTTTGACTAGAACGATCAAAATCCTCAACAACAATTCATAGGACCGTGGTAGAGGCCGTGAGGGCAGCGCAACAAATACCAGGGAATCACAACTACGAGCTTTTGAGTTGAGAAGTGCCGATCAACCGACTTCTCATACAATAAGTAGCATTTTGATTAAAGATGAGCCTATCCGAGTGTTATTTGATACGAGAACTACCCACTCTTGTGTTTCTAATGCGTGCATATATAGGCTATCCTTAGATACAGTAGAGGGACCCCCTATGATCGTAAGGTTAGAGTTTCTTTAGAGAGTTATAAATTTCCAGTTCATCTCGGGAACAAGATTGGCGGGTAAACATGCACTTGATGCTGGAGAATGCCATCTTGTGAATGTATTGGATGGTTAAATACGGGGAAGTACGAGATATTGGTAGGAGGATAGTATTGGGAGTACATATCGTGAGCTATATGCAGAGTTAGTTCCTACCTCAGGACCGACGGGTTAGTCGTCGGACTTGCATTTATGTGTTGTTCTGTCTTCATGTTTCTAGTATATATCCTTCAGTGTTATGAATGGACTGCTTGCAGGTCTTGGAATGCTAGACTTGATTAGTGACTTGAGTAGAATTAGAAGGTTATGACATCTTCAAGATAGTTGTAATTATGCCTCGAGCGAATAAATTTTTGGATGATCTTAGTTACTTTAAGTTTCGGGCCAAAACTTTTACAAAGTGGGGACTGATGTAATATCCCGGATTTTTTTTGGATTATCCGATCGAGATTTTAGTAGTTATTTATTTTCCGAGTTGTAGGTTCCGGTTGAATTAGAGATAAATGAACTAATTCGGAGAATAGTCACTATATATTTAACGGATATCCGATGCAATCAAGGGAATTTAGATTAATATATATATACATATATATAGGGTCAGGATCCGGTAGGAACAACTCTTGAGTAGGGAGTAGGAACTTTTAAGATCCGTTGGATTAAAAAATGTATTCTCATGATGGGAGGTGCTTAATAGGCTTTTAAAGAAGAGAATCAAAAGAATGTTCAATTTTCCTCTTTCATTAATTAAATAAAATACATATTAGGAAATCATTTTTTTAATTTTTGGGCTGAATATATTAATATAACTTCCACCCTATCCCAATTTAACATTCAATCAATTGTTCATATACATACTGCTCGTTAATTTTTATGTATCACACTAGTTAAAAATTTATAATGCTCCTTAGAAAAATATATGTTAGGTCGTTATAATTTGTAATGCTCGTTAAAGTATTCAAAAATTTGTAATGCTCGTTAAAAATATACAGTGTTAGGTCGTTAAAACTTGATTTTTTTATTTTATATGTAGGTCGTTATTTTTGCATATACAATGTTATGTCATTAAAAAATTGTAATGGTCGTCAAAAAATATATGTTAGGTTGTTATAATTGGTAATGCTCGATAAAATATTAAAAAATTTGTAATGCTCGTTAAAAATATACAGTGTTAGGTCGTTAAAAAATGATTTTTTATTTTATAGGTAGGTCGTTATGTTTGCATATACAATGTTAGGTCATTATAAATTTGTAATGGTCGTTAAAAAATATATGTTTGGTCGTTAAAAAATATATGTTTGGTCGTTAAAATTTGTAATGCTCGTTAAAATATTTAAAAACTTGTAATGCACGTTAAAAATATACAGTGTTAGGTCGTTAAAACTTGAATTTTATTTTATAGGTAGGTCTTTATTTTTGCATATACAGTGTTAGGTCGTTAAAAATTTGTAATGCTCGTTATATTTTAGGTCGGTCGTTAAAAATATACAATTTGTATGAACATTAACAGAAATAGATATATTTTAGGCAAATACTTTAATTAAGGAATGAACATTTATTTTTGAATATTTTAGTTATAAATTAAAAACGTATAATTCTATCAGAGGAAAGAAGATGTCCCTTTTTTATTTAATACAATATACTACCATATATAACTTTTAATCATGGACGTTCATGAACTTTAATCCAACGAATCTTATGGGTTCCTAGTGTAACGCCCGGAATTTTATTCTGGACTTAGAGCGCCTTGTAGATCTTCCTGTAGGCACGAGATGCCGAGTGCCGGGATTTACTCCTAAAATCCCGAGCCGACTCGTCGTTTTTCCCTTTTTTCCGCTTTCCGACCCTTCGTTCCGGGTTAAAGTGACAAGGGGTCATTTTCGATCCCTCGTTCCGTGGTGAGGGACAAGAGGTTAGCTGACCCCTTGATCCCCTCAATACTTTCAGCTCATGTCTCCTCCCTCTCTCTCCTCTCTTCTCTTTCACGTCACTTTTTCCTTCCCTCCCTCTCTTTGCTCCCTCTTCCCTTCTTGCTCCATGGATGCTCTTGGATAGGGACCGTAGAAGAAGAAGTTCAGTTTTGGTGTGGTAAGCTTCTCCCCTTCCTTCTTTCCTTCTTCTCCATGGTTGTTCATCCCTTTCTTCTTCCCTCCTTCATCCATGACCATGGATGAAGCTTTTGAGAGGTTTTTACTCAAATCTTTGCATGCATGTGTTCTTAGCTCGATTAGTTCGTGGAGAGGAGTCTAAGATCAGTGGTTGGTGTTTGGAGAAGACCCAGCAAGGAGAGGAGGACATTGGAGTCAAGGATCCACGATCGAAGACGAAGAAGACGAGGTTCTGCACCGAACCCGCGGGGCGGATCATCACGGCCGCAAGGGCGGCTAGAGCCAGCCGCAGGTGCGTCTCAGCACGGCCGCAGGTGCGTCTCCGGGCTCCATAACGCCAGACTGCCGCAGGTGCGGCTGACCAACTCCGCAAGGGCGGCTTCTGTGCTCCGCACGGGCGGCTTCTGTGTTCCGCAGAGGGCGCCAACTTGACTCCGCGGCTGCGGTTTCTTCAACAGTAGGCTTGTCCTCTCCCTTCCTCTTCGTTCCTTCCTTAGTATTGTAGTTGTATCACGTTAGTAGCATGCCTAGGATAGATCTAGAGTAGATTGAGATGCCACTTAGTGGTTGTGAACCTAGGAGCCCTTAAGGCTCGATGTAGTGATGGTTATGAGAATGTTGAGCATGATGGACCTTCTAGGCTTTTACGTTGTTCTTGGCTGTTAAGTATGATCATATGAGAGTTAGTAGGCTGTTGAGAGATCTCCTCATGAGTTGAGTGAGATGTGAGTATGATAGATTCTAGGATGCGGTCCTAGAATGAGAGTCAAATGATCTTGCGTAGATCATTTGTGTAGAAGTCTTAGACTTCTTGAGTTGAGCGGGTTTTGATGGATATCTTGTTGTGAGCAGGTTGTACGCTTCTTCCCAAGGGAAGCGAGAGCGTTGTGTGAGTTAGCGTTTGGGACGAGGAAAGTCTCCGGACTTACTTAGCTCGTATTTTACGTATTAGTATTGATGCGTGTTGGTGGTGTGTGTTGTTGTGTTCTTGTTTATGTTATCATAACTAAACCGGTAAATAGGACCACCGACCTTATATTATTTTGGCCCAAGTGTATGATAACGGGCGGTGACATCATCTGCCTAGCTCTTGCGAGAGTCTAGGAGGTTCTCGGCGACTAGCCCGTGCGGGTAGACAGTCGGATGCATCAGTACCATTCTTTTCCGGTAAGTAGGGACCGAGGCGAGACCACGGTGGTTCTCGTGTCACAAACCTAAGTTGAATTAGAACGGGATATGACTTAATAATAAAAAGATAATAAATCGGACTTGTATGTTTTGTGTTATGTTGATGTATGTGTGTGTGTGTGCCTTCACCTCTTTTCTAATGCCTCGAATATGAGCTAACGGTTTTAAACCGTTGTGTAGATGTCTTGCAGGTTAGGGACGCCGCCGAGTGAGGTGGAGGAGTGGACATCCGGGGTCTCCGTACATTATAAGACGGGGACGATTTTGGGTTATGTTTTCGTATTGTTGTTTGTGGTTTTCGTTGTACGGTTTAGATTGCAGTATCGGAGTTATGTCGTTTTGAGGACTCGGCTGAGTTTCCACTTTGTATTCTTTACATTTCGATTTTCGCATACATTAAAAAAGTTTTGAGTTTTGCCTTTACTTGTGCCTTGTTGGAAAGGTCCGGTGAAATTGTTGTCAAGCTAAGGGTCGGGACCCATTGTGAGGTCTCGCCCGTAGCATCCCGAGTCTCGCGGATTTGGGGTGTTACACCTAGGGTTCCTACTCCCTACTCTAAGAGTTGTTCCTACATGATCATTTATATATTTATATATATATATATATATATATATATATATATATATATATATATATATATATATATATATATATATATATATATATATATATATAGTGGATTATTAAAGATTAAATTTAGGATTTATCCACATCTCGTGGTTGAGTAAAAAATCGAGATTTAGTCAAGTTCGTAAAAATGATAGAGAATCGAGGAAAAACCCGTTTTTAACTTGAAACACCATTCCCGATGCCCTATTCATCGTCATCTTCCCTATAACCCTTAAAACCTACCCATTAACTTATCTGGTGAGCTTACTTCTGGCCACCAATGTTGCCAGCCACCATTTAGAGCACCTTGGTTCGTTGCACCGAACCCCCGAGCCTTCGCCATGATCTTGGCGAGTCATCTGTTGTCACCTTGTTGTTGCACCACTAGAGAAGAAGGCCGAAATATTCCAAGCCCTGACTCGGACCATTGAACCAATGTAGAGCCACCACTGACCACCACCACAGGCGCCTTGACTGCGGAGCTAGATCCGAGCCTTCCCTAGATCGTCCTGGGCTCCTGTACAACATACATGATCAACACCTGAGCAATATTCATCTACTCTAACTTCATCTTATTTTAAGAATCTACTAAAGAAAGGAGGAAGATTTACTAAATTGTACCGTGTGGTTGGAAGTAATCCTCGTCGTAGTTGGTCAACAATCAAAACATGAAAGAAAAATGTATCGACGACTTAATTCCTCTTGCTTCTTTTTCAATGTACGTAGTAGGAGAAGAAATTCCATAACTCTTTGACCATACATTAGTGCAACAGAAGAAGTAGGAGAGTAGTGCACTTACAAAGACTTGAATCAAAGAAGAAGCCATAGACGAAGGTTTTGATAGCAAATGAGCAATGTGGTGGCATGGTGTTGATCAACATCTATATATACTACTAAAAACAAAACTACGTACGTTTTGCCAACATGTATATTGTCTCCTAAGGCATACAACATATGTTTGTTGCATGAAGAAATTCTTTTTTATTCTTTTTTATTTATGTACGTTGTCTCTTGTGGTGGTATGGTGTGTATGTATGTGGTGTATGTATGTATGTATGTACCCTCTTAAAATAAGTTTTGTCCCGAAACGTAAAATTAAGATGGTAGTCTAGATATGCCTAAAAACTCCCAGGGCATACTTAAAGGCTATCCATGGAGGTGTTGTCACCTCTCATCTCTAATCATACAAGTATTCATCACATAACAAGCCGGTACATTCTAGCACATAGATTGATAAGCATTCAAGCATGCAAATAAAAAAACACTCATGCAACAAACATATAAGCATAACTCGGAGTACTAACCCATCAGGCTTGAGGTTGAAACTAACTATGCATAACGCTGAGGGTAGGTACTCCTAATATTGTCTTCGGTCCCCCCATGTAGCGTCATCGACTCCTGTCTAGACCACTAAACCCGTAACATCGACATCTCACTGGATCGTAAGCGTCTAGTACACCTCTCTAGAATAGCTATCGGGTACTCCATAGAAATGTGATTTAACTTAAAAGGTTAGTCCTTTATCTAATCACTTGTCTCGGATCTGGTATATACTCTATCAACTGATACACATGACAACCCGGATGAACACACTGCAATGCTGGTGGAAGCACTAGTTGGACATGAGCTTAGTACCATTTCAATAGGAAGTATTAGTTGTACATGAGCTTACCCGTCCACTAATATAACTTTTGCTCAAACACACCGTAGTACCATTTGAATAGGAAGTATTAGTTGTACATGAACTTCTCCTAAGATCCAATTCTCGACTCACGATCCACTAGCTTGTAGGTGTAACCATGTCGATTCATAACCTTATTAATCCTTCTACCAAAGTATGATGATTAAATCACTTCGAGCTTCCTCGAGCCAACTTTATTGACTACGCTGAATAAATTTGTTGTTTTCCTTGACTCTTATCCAATAAGTTAGATAATGACTCTAGTGTCCACAATTGATGTATGTATTTCCAAAACTAATCTTCAGCCTACATATGACAAAGGCTATCAAGGTTGGCTTCGATTACTAACAAAGTATCACCGTCTCTTGATAAACTCTTTAGATGATCACACAAAACTATATCTTGTCAGGGTGGCCCAAAATCCATGTAACAATTCCTAGTCACTCATCATCTCTCAATCTCATGATCATTCCAACCGAAATGTATACTCCAATTGTAATCTTTCCAAAACCTGACAAGTCGTTTCGCAAATGTGATGACGTCATAACCTCCATGCATGCACCACTGCTATCAATCCTTCTATTTCTTGTCACACCAATCTCCTACTATGGCTTCCTTGACCTTCTTGTATTTACGAAAAAACAGATTTGAAGTTAACATCCACTTCTACTACTCAAGGTCTTCTTACATAGATAAATCCTTTTGAAGAGACACATATATGAACTTATAAATTTTAGTCGACTCCTCTAGTCCACTCTACGATATGAACTTTCCACCCTAATGTGAGATAAAACTTCTTGAGCTCAACATGCATCTTTCACCCGACATTAACATGCATGCTTAACAAGTACTTCATGTTGTCTTGCACACACGTCCTCTCAATTTATTATAACATTTACTCTCATTCACTGGTTTTTCCCTTGTATGGTCCATTGACCTTGGCTGCCTTAAGTCCTTCCATTAGAGAGAGACCATTGTTTGATCTTGCGTCCTACCAATGACCATTTCCAAGCACACTTCCTTCTTGTGGATGTTGCTTAGCAGTGTCGCTTTTATAAAAATCCGTTAACCACTTTAGAGCGACTCCACCATGGTGGATACTTGCATCGTGGTTCTTTCCGTTAATCTCGTTATCTATATAGAAGTCAAACCGTATCTACATTCATGATATCAAATATTCACTCTTTGGAACATCAAGGAACTTCAACTCCAAGTCTCTTAATTCTTTCATATTTGGATTAGCACCACATCTCATCTTTACTCTAATGATTTCATCGCAAAATTTATCTCTTAAAATGTCCCGTGAGACTTCCACATTTGTTGTAATATCGCTTTCACTCCGCTTCGTTAGTATCTCAAGATTGATAAAGTGAAATTGGGGAAGAAATCTTAAGTTTGTATCTCCAATCCGTACAATTATAGGTCATTCAAAGCTTCTTCTAAGCCACTTATATGTCCGCATAATGTTAGGTTTCTTGTGCGGCTTTAACTCAGTTCGGCTTGAGTTGAATCGATATTTTAGCCCTATTTGATTATCATTCTCAATGCCATTAATACAATCCTGAAGTCATCACCTTCCGTCTCTTCCCTCCTAGACTTTCTTTGGTAGATTCGTATGAGTTAAAAGTGTGAACTCGCCGGAACATAATACACAAGCCAACTTAATTTGAGCATAATTGTCCTTGTATTGGTATACCTTGAATTCTACTCATATGCCTCTAAAGGACGATAATCACATCATACTAGCTTAACTAAGAACATAATACAACCGTCCAACTCCCTAGTTATATAACTTATATAGTATAACCTGATAAATAATATATTAGTATTAGTCCATACTATAACTCAAATATAATACTAAGTTGTAGAGATCTGTAGAGAGCGATGGTGGTCCAACGTACTATTAACCCAACATCATGACTATGCATATGCTTTTAAAAATAAAATTAATTTTAAAATCTTAAGACCCCTTTCGGGTTCTGTTTATTCTCTAATTAAATTCGGTCGTTTTTGTTAGATTGCAAGTGTCATTGTTGTCCACCTAGTGCTCTGATACCATAATGTAACACCCCAAATTTCAAAAAGTTGGGATGTCACGGGCTAAGACTTCACAATTGGTCTCAACCCTAGCTTTGACAACAATTTCACTGATCTTACAACAAGGTACAAATATAAATAAAACAAATAGATTACTTATAACGATGATATGACATGAATGGATAAAAATGTGACATCCGTGTGAGACGTAACTAACAACATCCTAAAATAATGTTAGTCCTTTTATATGCATGTAAAGTTTGAATGACAACCCAATCTATATGAGTTTGTAGATCAGACTGACCATCCGCTCCGGATCACTCTGCAACTTCTTTAACCTACAGGAAATCTAACAACACAACGGTAAAACTGTTATCTATCAATCCTAAGGCACACACTAATTACTAAAATAGAACAATCACACATAAATGCTGAAATTAAACACATAATCACGCTTGCACGCAAAACCTCATTATTATCTTCATTTAGGTGATTCACTCTAGATTCAACTTATAGTGTGGCACGAGGGTCTCCCGACCCTCGCCTCCGTCCCGTATACAACAAGAGTGGTTCGATGCATCTTGTTGTATACCATGTATGGGCTTGTCGAGGAGAACTTCTCAGTCTCATGTTAGAGTTAGGCAGTGATGCCACGACCCGTTATACATAAACATGGGTTTTATATAATAATAATGTCGTCTTATTCAAGTTAAAAATTATAAATTACCAATCACATACCATTACAATAGCAAACACCAATGCAAGAAAAGTTAGCTAAGTAAGTCCGTGAGACTTACCTATATCGATCCAAACTCGAGTACGAAATTGTCACGATCTTGCCCGTATATGACCCCAAAAGCCTTATCAAACCGGAAAATATCTCAACATCACATATCTATCTTCTAGAAGATTCTAGAACGCTTCCAGGCTAGAAAGAACTATTCGTGAAGAAATTTACAAAATTAGCCCTAACTTTAAGGAAATGACGGTTTTACTCATAACTTTTTCCGAAATTACACAAGGGTCCCAAAAATATCTAAACCTCATTATATAGGCCAACAACATGTTGTGAATGATAATCGATACGGTACGCGTTTCGAAAGTTATTTGAACTTTCAAACTTGCTAAGAAACTCTTTAAACCTTATAAGCAAACTAAACAACTACTCTACTTTAGCCTTATATACCCACTCTTAAACAACACATAAAAATTCAAAAAAAAAAAATCTCTAGGTATACTAGGCCATATATACTCTAGGTTAGAAGAAACAAAACTCAAAAAATCCTATCCACAAATCCTAGACGAAATCCCAAAGTTGCTTGTGATAGAAATTTATTTTTCAACAGCTTCCACAAGGGAAATTCTACACTAAGCCAAATTTTGGATATGTTCCTTCCAAAACATATATTTACCAAACTTCTCAGGGTTTTAACTTCTAATCCCACCGTTGGATCTTACCCAACTTCAAATATGTTAAACTACGATATCATATCTCGAATAACACATTTCAAAATTTCAACTGTAAAAGATGAGCATATCATACCTAGATCTGGTCGCAAAAGTGGTTGCTCACTTACTGGAAAACTGGCACCTCGAATTGCGCCTCTAAAGCTCGATTCCTGGGGGGATTCTGTGTGAGTATAGAGGGGGTTGTAGTTTCCATAAGTATCCTAGACTTGTACAAAATGGAAGGAGAGAGGAGGAAGGCCGTCCACCTGCATTCTTGCGTTCGTCTAGCTCGTGCTCCAATGTAGGATACACACAAAGCCGGAAAGGTTCGCTAACCTGGACAGATAGGGTGTGAGTTGTTTCTGTCAAGATTCGAAGATGAGAGGGAGGACTATGTTGCCCTCTGTTGCCCAGGCCTGTCGAAGAGGAGGAGAAGGAGACCATTGTTGGCTTTTACGGAGCAAGAGAGAGAGCTCGCTAAGGTGCTCGAGGGAAGGAGGAAACTTAGTGTTCTGCTCGATAGAGAGAATAAAGGGATTGATGTGTGATGTTGTTGCCGCGTTGATGCTCATATTGAAGAAGGAAGGCATGTGGATAACTCTTCTCTTTTGTGCTAGTAGCTCGAAGGGAGGGGCAGATGGAGACTTGTTCTGTTGCGTGTTGGTATGCTCGAAAGAGATTTGACAGTGTTGTTGTCTGCTACTACGTGAAGGGAAGAAGGATTGTTTGTGTTTCAACAAGGTTCTTGCTTCTTGTTTGTAGAAGGAAAAAGACTGAGTTGTGCTTTTCGTTGTCAACACAAAAGGCCAAGGTAAGTGGAAAACTCAGTTGCATGGTATGACTTTGCTCCTCATTGACATGAAAAAGTTCTTCATGTCAGCGGCTAGGACATGTAAAAGGGGTAGGAAAGAGGGGTGAGTTTAGGTATATTCTAGGCCTTGTTTGGCTAATAAGGGTAAACATACCCACATAAAATGATAAACGAAAGGAGCAAGGAGAGGAGGGAATTTTGACTATACTCACATGAAATGCCAAAATAAAAGTGGAAAGAATTCAAACGGGTTAGATCCCGTTTGATTCAATTGAACCCGATCATCACGTGTCGAGTTCCCTAAAACAAAATTTTCGGGTATTACATACTTTTTTTAAAATATAATTCTAAATTTCGGTTATTCAAATATAAT